>VDFB02373365.1:5356940-5368744 GCA_007258455.2 Sequoia sempervirens
AGAGAGAGGGAGTGGGGGAGACCTGAGAAAGATAGACCTAGGAGGGAGAGAGGGAGTCAAAGAGACCTAAGAGGGAGAGAGTGTGAGTGTGAGTGAGATATTGAGAGAGAGAGAGGGAGTGGGAGAGAACAAAGAGAGAGAGGGAGTGGGAGAGACTTGAGAGAGATACCTAGGAGGGAGAGAGGAAGTCGGGGAGACCTAAGAGAGATACCTAAGAGGGAGATAGACTTAAGAGGGAGAGAGGCTTCAAAGGGAGGGAGAGATAGAGAGAGATGGAGAGGGGAGATGGAGAGTGAGAGGGAGATGGAGAGGGAGAGAGAGAGGGAGATAGAGAGGGAGAGGGACCTAAGAGAGAGAGGTAGAGAGAGAGAAAGGATGGAGATAGAGGTAGAAAGATAGGTATAGATCTCAAGGAGATAGAGAGTGAGAAATATATGTGTAAAGAGGGACAAAGAGAGAAGAAAGGAGGGAGGGATATGTCTAGAGCTTAAGGGGAGACATAGTGATTTTTAGAGAGATAGAGAGATATAATGATTTATGAAAATTTGTTCATATCCTTGCTAAAAAAAACATAAATATTTCATTATTCATTACTATTTTTAATGTTTCAAGTATTTTGAGATGAGTGTTATAAAAAATCATGAAAAAAAGACTTTGCATGTGAAAGTAATGAGCATTTGATGTTTCAAAAATGAAATATGAAGTTAAAATGATTATAATTATTTTATTGTGTACAATTTATAGAAATACCACCTAGTCCTTTTCATAGAGCTCTCAATCATCTTTCCAACGCCTGTAAAAAGTTGAAATTTCAATAAGAAACAAAAAAGTTATGCCCATTTTACTAAAAAGGGTTTTTTAGGTCTTCAAAATGGATATCCGTTTCAAACAGATATCTGTTTTGTTTTTCAAAAAAATGGGTTCACACTTTCCAAAGAGGATATCTATTTTGAAATAGATATCCATCTCAAAATGGATATCCATTTAGGATTTGCTTTGGAATTTCTTGACCTGGAAAGTCAACCCAAAAAACGTGTTTTTGAAAATTTGTTTAGTTTTTTGAAGTTCGCCCTTGTGGCTGATGACTTTTTCTGACCCAAATTTCATGAAACAAAAAGAGTTTATAAAAAAAAAATTCAGCTTTCCACCAATATAAAATTTTCCTTATTTTGAATTAAATAAATATTTATTATTGATTTTCTACCTACATTACGTCTAAAGTCCTGATTGATAGGCTGATTGAAAAACTTCTATAACTTTCAAACTACTTAACATTTTTTGAATCTACAAGATGCACCAAATTCTATGCTGTGCATACTATAGGATAAAAATAAATAAATTGAATTTCATAATTTTTTGACCTAGTTATGGTGGTCAAACACAGACGTTTTAAAAATTGTGAAAAGTTCTAGTAAAAAAATCATAACTAATTATTTATGTGGAAAAAAATTACAAAAAAAAATCTGGAACATCCGGACATGTGTCATCTACTTATATTTAAAAATTTAGAAAAATAATTATGTTTTTCTTGTACTTAGGGTGGTCAGACACACACCTGATTCTTATCTTTTTCCTGAAAAATTTAGTACCACTGCATTGAAATTTCAAATTTTCTCAAAACAAATATACTTTTTTTTCCAAAAAAGGACTAGTAGCCTAGAAACTACATTCAATTTGCTACAACTTTTGTTCTTACATATTTTTTAAATTATGTTAATAACATATTCAAATTTTTATGTGAAGTTTCCTAACTCTGATTTTCTAAATTTTCATCGCCACTTAGAGGCCAAGTTTGGACCTCCATGATCCTGCACATACCCGTAATGTGATTAATCATGAAATTTAGATAATAGAAATTGAAATAGCAACAACATACACAAGATAACACTAGATTTATGTGGAAAACCGAATGAGGGAAAAACCATGGTGTGGATTAGCTAACAATAAGTAATTGTAAAAATAGTACAAGGGCTCACTTCCAAAACATGACACACTATCTAAAAAGGCTCACAACTAGGGCTTACTACCACATAAAGAAATACAAGAAGATAGAAGATAAATTTTATAGAGAATATGTTCTTAATGCAATAGGAATCCACCACAATTACTCCAACAGACTTGTAGTCTTGTATGAAATATTTTAGACACCTTCAACTCACTACTTTTAGGAATCCTATACTTGAAATTTGCACTGCTCTACTCAAATTCACATCATACAAAACAATCACATCTATATTGCTTCTTTATTGCATCTCACAACAACACAACTCTTATTTATATCAACCTCAACCTCAAACAACTTCTCCAAGGTCGACAACTATCCATTATACTTAAAAATTTAAAATAGGTTGGTACCTAAACATTCCTACGATGGATAGGAATGAAGGTGACCCATATAAATCCTTAATTATGACCTAAATAGATCAAAACACACCTCAAAGTGATTTAATAAGCCCACATTTAGTGTTAACACAAGGTTGTCCATACCCTTGTTAAACACCATAAACATTAATTACACACTTCCTCAAATCAATCTAAAACTTTCAGATAATAAAATTCACTTGAATACGATCTAGAATAATCCATGAACTACTTAAGATCAATCAAAAACTTCATCCAAACTCGCATCTTACAAATAATTTATCTCAGAACAACTGGTAGACCTTATTCACACATTGACATATGAAACTCACTTTGTACTACACCAAATCAACTAAAATATTGAATACAAAAAGATACAAACATTATAAGAAACTTCCCAAATCTGCAAAACCCAAAGCTAAACAACAGAGAAATGTAGAGCAAATACATTTCTCCTAGGCCGTAGAAAAACATTGAACTAAAAACTAGTTAACACATTGGTGAAAATATCTCACACTATACAATGATCCAAAAACCCAAATTCTAAATATAGCAACCTTTGACAATCATGAACAACATATCATATCCGTACAAGCATAGCCTTAACATGGAAGAAATGCGGATCATAATATTGGAGCACACTTTGAACACTTGCACAACACTATTTTCTTTGTTTATCAATTTTTCTCAAAAGCACTTAGAAACCAAGTGCCAAAGACATCATCTCATCTCATTACTTCATTCCAACTCTTCCTCAAACACTGCAACAAAATCATAGCTCCATTTACTCACAACACTTCCTCAAAGTCTCAGCTACACATGCACAACCTGAAACAACTTGTTATTCTCTTTTCAAAAATTTCTTAATATCCTTGACATCTTCATCATGCAACAAACATAGATGACATCAACGACAACACCAGTTAGTAGGATTCTTGTTGAAATCATTGACACCATCCTCATACTTACAACAATCTCCCCCTTTTTCATTGATGACAACACAAGATGTGAAAAACCATCAAACACAACATACACACACTCTCTATTTTTGATTAGATAACCTACACAACATTCTTGAAAAACTTTCCCCCTTACAAGATTCTCTCTCCTTTTGACAATAATGATTAGATAATATACACAAATTTTTCACATGATTCTCTCTCCCCCTTAGTAGATAATTTTTTTTTCACATGATATTCTCTCCCCCTTTGACATCAATGGCAAAGGAATTTTTTTTTGAATTGTTCTCCCCCTTTGACACTGAACCAAAATACTTGCACTAAATACCCCCCCTTAGAAGTACATCTAATCAAATCCGCATCTCAATGAAAATACATTACAATACCTACTCCCCCTAAGAGGTAGCCACCAATATCAATCCAGAAAAGAGATATATCCATAGATCCACTAGACTAATGCATCTCCATATGTACCTAGTTTAAGGAAGGAGGGGAAATAACCCTCAACTTCTCCCGAAGATACTCAAAAGTATCCTTATAAGGAAGAGCCTTAGTAAATATTTTAGCAATTTGATCCTTTATAGGAACATGCTCGAGCTTCACCCCATTCTCCATAACCTTCCCTCTTAGTAAGTGATACCTAATTGATATATGCTTTGTGCTTGAATGAATCACTGAATTTTTTGAAATATTAATTGCCTTTGTACTGTCACAAAAGATAGATATAGGCTCATTATACACTACTTTGATATCCTTCAATGCCTGTCTCATCCAAAAAACTTGTGTACAATAGGATGTTGCAATATACTCAACCTCTACAGTGGATAAGGAAACTGAATCTTGCTTCTTACTTAACCATGACACCAATCTACATCTAAGAAAGAATGTACCACCACTTGTACATTTCCTATCATCAACACAACCAACCCAATTTGCATTTGTATAGGAATTTAATGTGAAATTAGTATCCTTGGGATACTACAATCCATAATCCATACTACCTCTGAAATATATGAATATTCTTTTCACTTCTGCAATATGTGTCTCTTTAGGATCTTCTTAAAATCTAGCCACAAGACAAATTGCATGCATGATATCTAGTCTAGTAGTAGTTAGATATAGTAGTCCACCAATTTTTTACACCCTTAATATTGGTGTACATCGGGTTATGAAAAGTCGGCTTGTGGCTATCTTAACTCCTAATTAAGTCATGTTATCATTATTATATTATTATTTAGTTGGTTGGGCCAGCCTAGGTCTTATACAGGTGTGTCTAAGTTAGCCTAGGTGATATCCTAGGCATAAATAGGTATATATAGGAGGTTGTGAGTCTTATTTCATCATCATATTGTGAAGTGTGTTCTCATTAGAGATATTTGGAGGATTTCCCCCTCAAAGTGGCTGTTATTCTTAGTTATTATCAAGTATTTGCAACATATTTCATGGCATATTTTTCTATTGTGCAAGTTATTTCATAACAAGTGGTATCAGAGCATGATCTTGGCACCATAGAATCAAGGTTTTTTCTCAATATTGAAGGAAATTTTACGAAGAGCATATCTTTTAGATTTTGAAAAAAAAAATCTTGATTCTTAGAGGGTTTTTAAAGGACATATTGAAGAATGTATAGTCTATATTTAAGAAGAATTGGAGTAGAATTGAGCAAATTATTTCAGAATTAGGGTTTTTATACAATGTATTGAGAATATACATATCTATGACATATTACTGAATTCAAGCCTAATTTTTATTGGGTTTTTGAATACGTACTAAAGGATCTTATAGTAAAAAAATTGGAGGAATTGGAGCATAAATAAGAAAGTTATTAAAAATTTAATGTTTTCACAAATATCACTCTCAAGGCTGCAAATCTGCTTATTTCTTGGAAAAAAATATTAGATGAGAGTTATTTTGGCCCTATTAAGTTATAGTAAATATTTTAGATAATTTAAGTTTCATTTGTGTGATTTATTTCAAAATTATTAGTTCCCATCATGACAGGGCCTGCAATAAGGGGCAAAAAGAATGTTGTCACTCTGGGGATGACTCCTAATAAGGATGGGATAACAATAGAGGATGTTACTACTAATGAGGAAATCAATAAGGTCAAGGAAGAAATTTCTTCAATGAAGATGGATATGTGTGACCTAAGAGGAGATATATCGGATATACGAAACATGTTAAGTGCCTATATGACTGAACCAAGAAAGGAGTTCTCAAGCGACCAAGGTGAAAATTCCAAGTCAACTAACAATGACGCAACTTTTAATACTTCTATGGGATCTATGAATTTATTTCCAAAGGTGTATATGCACAAGTTCGATGGCAAGGATCCTCTAACATGGATAAACCAAATGGAGATTTTTTTTGAAGTACACCAAATCCCAAATGGACAAAAGGTCATGATGGCTTCCCTATATCTAGAACCAGATCAATTCATTTGGTACCGTTGGTTGTGCACTCATTGAAGGAAGATGGGGCTCACTATATCATGGTAAATTTTTACGAATGAACTCCAAGCACAATATAGCAATAGCATGATAGACAACTTCTTCATGCAACTTGCTAAACTTCAACAAACAAGATTTGTTAAGGATTACATTTAGCAATTCAAAAATCTATCCTCAATAGTGGATTAAATTACAGAGGATAACTTGAATGATTTATTCTTGGGGGTTCTCAAGGATCACATTCAACATGAGTTACGCATGTTTAGCCCTAGCTCTATAAATGAGTCTTTCATCTTAGCATGTAGGGTAGAGGAGAAGTATTTGATTCCTAAGAAGCAAGGGGCTAATGTGACAAGATATAAAGGATATTCAACACAACCTACTAGGTTGAATCCATAAAAATGAGGAGAAAAGAGCAAAAGGGTTGTGTTTCCATTGTGATAGCAAATACAGTCGAGGTCATAAAAGGAAATATTCAAAAGACCTTACTGTGGAGACTAGGTCTTCTAGTGAAAATAAGAGGAAGAGTTGCTCCTTTAATTATTCCACTCGATGAAAGGGATCAATTGCAATTTTTGATGTGGAGGGAGAGGAAACTAGTGAAAAATGGAACAAAGAAAGGAAAGGGAATCGGGGGGAGGACGATCTACCTGATTGGCTAAGGCTGGTGTTTCTATAGTCAAAAAAGAGAAAGAAAAAGTTGTGGATGTTGATAATGCCATTGAGGACATTGAATTAGACTCCAAATATGAAATGTACCTTCCCCAATATGGTGAAGATGATTTTCTTTCTTAAGAATTTTCTTTTGAGGAAGAATAGGAAGAGCTAGAAAATGACCATTTGTCAAAGGATGAAGATTTGGCTGAAGAGAAGGAAGCTTCTAATGAAGAGGAGTTTGGGTTTGGAGGTGATAACAATGAGGACAAGCAAGGAAAGGTTGATCTTGTCAACAAAGAGGAAGATGAAAAAATAAATAACTAGAGGAAGGAGAGGGAGTTTTATGTTAATAATAATGATAATCAGAGGGATATTATGAGGAGGGTGGTGAAGTTGGCTATTAAAGAAACTAATTTGATGTTATGAGAAATAACATGGTGGATATGGAAAAGTAACTTGAGGAAGTCAAGCTAAAAATGGAAGGGAAAGATAATTATAAATTTTTCCAATTGATCAAGAAAAATGTTGAGAGTTTGATCAATAGATATAATGATAAATTTAGCAGGATGGAGAAAGGTATTAGATTATTAATAATAGGAATATGCATTGAAATAACACTCATAAGTGTTAAAATAACTCTCTTAGGCATTGAAACAACTCTCCTAGGTGTTGAAAGAGTCTTAGGTGTTGATTTAGGTCTTGCAATGCTTGTATAGGCGCTAAAACAATATTCAAGTGAATTTAAATAAGAAGACACACCATTTTAGGAAGTAGAGGCACCACTTTAGCTATTAGAGGAACCAATTCAACCCTGGAACCTATCTAGAATCCCTATTTTGATTCCCCAAAACCCAAAAAAAGTGCAATAATGACAAAGCATTAGTTACTCACCATTGGTCCTCCATCTCTTGACTGCTCATACTCCTGAACCTATGTTGCATGATGTGTATAATGAGTGATATTCACCATATTTCGTCTCTCGTCTTATTCTCTAGAGCTCAAATTCACCAAATGAAAGAGTGAAAATCACCCCTCTTTCACCCTTTGGACCTATTTATAGGGCCTTTTCACCCTATCCTCTTTACCCTTCTATGTTGGAGGCCCAAATTATTAACTTCTTTGTTCTGCTATCATTTCATTTATTTTTCATTTTCTTCCATTCCTTTTCTAATAATTCTCATTTCTCCTCCTCTTTCTCCACTAATTTTCTTCTATTTTTTTGAGAGTTTACCTTCAAAACCCTTTTCTGAGGTAGTTCTAATTCAGCACTCTAAAAATCCCTATCCATTTTCATTTGCATCTCATCCTCATCATTTCATTATCTCATCACTCCTTTTAGGCTAATATAGATTTATCTCTTCATCCATTTCATTGATCCCAATACTCCTAAAGCTACATCATAAGAGAATCCTAATCCATGCAATATTTTAAAAATCATTTAATCACAACCTTATTCTTGTTTCTAGATTTGTTGCAAAGTGTCGATCCACCCAATCATCATCGAGATGCATCCTTTCCAATCCTTTTGTTGTTTCAAAATATATCATTCCCACATCAATAATACTCCATCTATTATCAATCAATCTTGACTTTTAGCATGATTGGGGTCACATCATGTTTGTTCTTGAATCCTTTTGTGCTTACTTGCTTGAAGTTCATCCTCCTTCCATGATCTCTTCCTCTTCCTGTCTTGCTATTTGTTCATCATTTACATCCTCTCAACCATTTCGAGAGCACACCCAAGTTCTCTTGAACCCACATGTCCTCTTAAGGGGGAATCCTGAATCCCCATCTTCACTCTCACCATCTTTCTTCCTAGTCACTCCTTTGAATGACTGGGGCATCTCACCTAATCTAACCATCTTCGTCCAGGTGCTGTATTTCATTGTTCTTTGAAATGATGTTACTTCATAACACCATCTCAAAGAGGGGGAAAATGTAGACACCTTAAATTGACTCCTCATTCCATAATTAGTTAAATTAAATTAAACTAATTATAGTCTTTATTTTTAATTAATTAAATTAATTAAATTAAAGTATTGATTCATAATTAATTAAATTAAATATTTAATTAATTATTATCATCATTCTTCTCAATTAATCAATTATTTGATTAATTCCCATCCATAATCACATTTAATTAAATTATATTTAATTAATGCTCCATTCCTCTAAGGATAATTAATTAATTTTAATTCAACCTTAGTCTTTATTTCCCTAAGTCCTCTTGTCCCAATTAAGTTAATTAATCATTTATTAATTAATTTAATCCACCTCCTAATCCTCATTAAAATTTATTCTAATTTTAACTCAAACCACTTCCCCAAACTTGTAGTCATGTGACATGTGCCCTTCAAGCCCTATTAGAGGCTTGTATGCACATGTCACTTTTCCCTCCAATTCATCCTTTGACCTCCCTTTCTATTGGACCCTCACACATGTGTGAGTTCCTCTTTCCCATGAAGTCACCCTACACTTTCATTTTCTTCCCACTTGTCAAAACTCCAAGCCTATACCTTTTAAACTTTACCACTTTAGTTTCCACTTTTCATCTACTTATTCTTCCCAATGTGTGCTCACACAGGTGTGAGCATGCCTATCTCTCTTCCCCATGCCACATGTCAATTTCACACGTCTCTATATTTTGACATTTATCACAAGGCTAAGCCTTCACTCTCTCCTTCAATCCAACCGTCCATCTCACAAGATCTTTGTCTTCCATTCATCCTTCCAAAAATCTATAAATTGAAGCCTTTCCTTCTAATTTTTATATCTCACTCTTTCCAAAATTATGTTGTTTAATTCACCATTGAAATCTCTTCCATACCTAGGTTATGTTGCATTGGAGAGCAACCACATAGGTGCATTATCAAGAGAAAATAAAGTATACATGGGTACATCTACTTCAACTGAATCCATGAGGTGATAAAGGTAAAAAGCAAGGTAATTATGTGTTATTTTCATTTATGTTCTATTACCATTTCATCATCTTCAATAAGTACTATACACCCATGGTCAATGTACTTGAGTCTTGTATGGTACCTAATTCCTCTTATCAGCATTTATCATACTTTGCAATTGGTTTGGATAACATCAAATAGCTTCTAAATACATCATCTAAATATTTGACACACATTCTTGTTTTGTTTCACAATGGTTTTAGCTTATCACTTTCTTTAGTTAGGCTTGTGATTCTTAATTTGATTGTGGCACCTTTGGGAATCAAAATGGTGACAATTGAGATAATTTAAATATCTATATGCTTATTTTCTTTCTCCATTTTTGTTTTAGGAATGAAAAGATATTTTACATTCAACTTTGGCTTTGTTTCTTCTTAAGGGAAGAAATTTTGGTTGACAATTTGAGATCATATGTCATTTGAAGTTAAGCATATACCATTTATATAGGAGACTACACATTTAGGAGGAAGGGATGGGGGTGACCATGGATATATCATGTATCTCTTATTCTCACTCTTGTAAGGGATTTTTTCGTCACATAAGGTTTTATCCTTCTCACTTTTTTCAAGTGGGGTCATCTAGCCTCACTCTTTTCAGCATCTCTAATGAATATTTTTCTTATGGGTTTTCTCCTTCTATTCTATATGAGGGGATAATTTTGTACATGATTACATATGAAGGATATTGATTTGATGGAACTTAAGCTAACCACATAATTTATACTTATGGGGGGTTTTGGTGCATTATTTTATTTACTTTATTGCAGTATATACATTTGAGATAGGATAACCTTGCTTATATAGGTATCTACTTAGGTAGATTGTACTTGGATTATGTGATTTTTAATTTTCTTAATTGATGAGTGTTTACTACATATATAAATACATCTCCTTTGTCCCAAATTTGTTCTATATTCATATCTATTGATGGTGTATCCCATAGGGGAGAGGACCCAGTAGTTGAGCATGTTTCACTATATAGTATTTATAGACTTAATACCCAATATTTTTAATAGTATAGAACTATTAGTTGTGAATTTAGAGTGAAATGAAGTAGAAGTATATAATAAGCTTCCTACATTAATCAATGGGAGGAGGTATGTGAAAAAATTAAACTAATCATACATCTACAAGAAACTAAACAAAAAGTAATATACCATAAAATAGTGATTTATGTGGGGAAAACCCTATTGGAAGAAAAAACAAAATTCAAAAGAAATTCAATGTATTATTCAATGATAAATTATTTGTACACTTGTAGAGTCTAATCCTTTATAGGATTATCACCATTAAGATATCTAGATCAATTTTGGTAGGATAACAATACCTAAATAAATCACTATCAAACCTCCGTCTCAAACACATAATAAATTGGAGAAGTAATGCACGAAACCATAAAATGGTAATGATCTAGGCATAAATCCTTGATTAAAAAACTAATTCCTAATTTTTAAGATGATTCCATATATTAAAAATAACACATTTCTTCCACCTATCATAAGCTCATCATAATCAATTCACCAACTTGGGTGCTCTATTTTGGTTCCATTATTTGAAAAGAAGTAAGATACATGGAAATGCTTCCTAAAATAATTTTAGAAGAGATTATTGTGAAAAAATTAGATCTCTACAAATATAAAAAGGAGAAAAACATAAAAAGTAACCCAATGTATTATTCATTAATTTTAACATAGTTACCATACACTTATAAGTGATCCGTTACAAGATTATAACCAAGTAAATATTTGAATTAATTTTGATAGCATAACAATACCTACAAACTCACTATCTAATACCTTCATCTTAAGCATATTATAAGGAGTAATACATGAAACCATAAAATGATAATTAAAAAACCATGTGCTAAAGACAACCCAAAAAAGTGGATCCAAAATTCCTAGTTACAAAACTAACACCCAAATCCCAAGATGAGATCATAGGTTAAAAATAACATATTTCTTTCACCTTTCATAAACACATCATAATGCAATCATTGACTTGTGTGTTCCATTTTGGATTTATCATCTCCATTCAAAGATGTATTATGACATAGTATAACATGCACAATAAGTTTGTCAATAAGTGTAATGCCCCCCTTTAAATATTTTCTATTTTCTATATGGTTTTACATTTCTAGTGTAGGAGGTCAAATTTCTACAACCCAAAAATTTGAGTTTTTATGATTCATTGTTTGAAATTTGTATTCTTCGTATAAGAAAAATTAGGATCACGGTTGAGACGCATTTCCTAATATTGTCTTTCATTCAAGTTTCCTTATGAAATATTACAATATGAACCATAAGTTGGTCAACAAGTGTAACTCCCCTTTATAACTCTTTTATGTGTCATAGATGCTTTTACATTTCCAATGTGGGAGGCCCAGCTTCTAGAGACCATAAATTTTGATCTAGGAATTTT
>VDFB02373365.1:5368844-5473241 GCA_007258455.2 Sequoia sempervirens
TTTCCAAGGCATCATCTTGAAGATCACTTGCTTCACTTCCATCATACATGGATTCTAGTGCTTCTGCTTCTAGATTTGTGCCAAGAAATTTGGGGTATCCCTATGGTATGGATGAAAACTCTTCAAATAATCAAGCGATTGTTGGTAGAAATCATTATTAATTTTCAGTTGTATAAATTTTTGGGTTGGGAAATTAACTTTCTGAAATATTTTGTAAAGGTGGATTTATTAGTCATTTTGTGGTTTTTGGCTAATTTGGGCAGTTAATAGTGACATCATTGTATAGGTTAGTAAAATCACATTTTGAATTGCTTTGTAAATGGTGGGTAATGTTCGATGTTAGGTTAAGCGGACCTACTACTGAATTGTACAAACATTGTATACAAATGATGTAATTTTGTTACTGGGGCTACAACTAGAGGTTTTCTTACTGGTTCTTTCTTGCTAGTATGCCCCCATGAACCAGTTTTTGTAACTATATTTATATATATATTAATAAAATATTAGTGCCTTGCCACTTTCACCAAAAAAAAATAAAAAATAACATATTATAATATTTTTATGATATTAATATTCTATTGATATATAAAGGAATATTTGTATCAATTACAAGAAGGATATGTCATTAATTCTAATTTGTATAAAAAATAATGGCGCAAGTTGGCGAGCAAGAGTGAAAAAATGCAAAGGAGAAAAGGAGTTGATGGGGCAACATGGTGGAGGAAGGTGATCCAAGGAAGAAGGTGGAAGGAGTCGTCAACCAATAGAAGGTGGATCATATCTCGTAGTGGGTATTCGAGAATGGAGCCTCGGTGGATAAGTGTCACCCACACTACTGCCAAAATGGAAGCATGGAGAACCAAGATTGAAACCAAAGAAAAAGCTAGTTCGGAGATGGTGAGAGGATGGATACTAAACAAAAGCTAAAGACAATAGTGCATCGAAGGAGCAAGCAAGGATGGAGCACATGTGAGCCAAGGCATGGGTGGTTCTAGGAAAATGACAGCCATGGGAAACCACCGGATCCTAGCTAGCACAACAAGGGAAGTGGCATTCAGAAGGACACCAAAAAATTCTGGAGAGTCAAGGGTTTGGGAAACACTAAGCCAAGAAATGAAAGAAAAATGAGGCAGCAAGCAGGAGAAGAATTTGAGTTTGGAAGAAGAATGAATCATAGAGACTGGGATTTGTTCAGAAGGAAATCAAACAGAAGAAATTTCCAAAACAAAGAGAATGAAGGCGACTGTTTGTGACCGAGGGAAGGAAACTATACCAAATGCCTTCCGAAATGATAAAAAAAAAGAGATATCATACTGATGGAGAGAGCTATGTTTTCCAAGTGGACTAGCCCAGGCTGCCCTAGGGAGGAAATCAAAGCATCGTGGGAAAACAAATACAAGGACCGGGTAAGCATCTACCAGCTACCAAACTCTTTTTTTCTCATAGAATGTATAGATCAACAATTAAAGTTGGAAATTGTAGAAGGGAAACCTTTGTTTATGAATGGTCATAGTTTTCATTTCCTAAATTAGAGATCAAGTTTTGATCCCTGGAACTAAAAAATAAACCAAATCCATACTAGGATCAAACTAGTGGATTTTCCCTCAGAATTCTAGAATGTGGAGGCTATGGTTAGATTAGGTGATGCCCTAGGGCTGTGCTTAGGGGTGGATGGGGACTTCATAAATGGAAAATATGGGGTTGAAGTGTGCATACTAGTAGAAATAGATGAGGGGGTTGAAATCTATAAGAACATAGAAATATTGAAAAAATATGGAAGTTGGCAACATGAGATAGAGATATGGGAAGGAGTGGAATCCAAAAAATGCCTCTTTAGAGAATCATTTCAGGAAGGCACTTCAAACAGGGGAAAGGAGGCTAATACAAGTAATAAAGAGAGGGAAGAACCAGGGGATGGAACAACCCAAGAAGTGGCAACCAAAATCATAGAAAATACATCTTAGGATGTTAGAATTGAGCTTGAGCAGAAGAAATCTAGAGGAGTCTCTTAGGAATACAACAAATCCCCCACCACCAATAAAGGAAAAATAGGGGCTGGGAAACTTCCAAGCAAAGGAAGCTCTCAATGCTCTTGTGGATGATGCACAAGAACTCCAAAAGGACATCAAACACCAACTTTGGAAACTAAAAAAGGAAGTAGAAAGGGAAAAATTGGAACCCCAGGTAGCAAGAGAAGGGGCTAGAAAGAATAAGAACACCAAAGTAAACAATTTAGATGTCCAGGAGGAAGAAGATGACTTGGCACAATCTGAAGAAGAGAAGAGTGATCAATTCTTAGATGGAGAAGGTGATCCTTGGGAGGAGGTAGAGGAAGGTTAGTTGCTTGAGGTAGGGAAGCTTGAACAATTAGAATGAAAGATAAATGTACCTAACATAAAGAAAAAATCCAAAAGTGGCAGGAAAACAAACAAAGCCAAGCCGATGATTGCAGGCAATGCCTCTAGTTAGAAAAAAACTAGTTGTTGGAAAGGATAGCCTCCTTCCTAGGGCAGAATGAGGATCATAACATGCAATGTTAGAAGCATTAATGCCCCTAAAAAATGGTGCATGGTCAAGTGCCAAATTGACCAATCAAATGCAGACATAGTTCTCATACAAGAATCAAAATTGAGTAAGAAAGAAGGTCAAAGGAGATTGTGCAATTGGAGATAGTGGAAAAGTCAATTCAAGGAGGCCATAGGAGCATCTGGTGGACTAGGAGTCTTATGGAACCATCTTACAGTAGATGGGGAAGTAGAAAAAGAAGAATACAATTCAAAAAATTTCAAGTTCAAAGATCTAAGAAGGCATGACATCTTCTTCAACATCAATGTATATGGGCCAATAGCTACAGTGGAAAAAAAGTGTGGGATAAAATATCAAGTGAGCTATAAAATAGGAGAAATGAGATGGGTATAGTAGTTGGAGACTTTAATGCAAGCTTGAGAAATGAAGAGAAGAAAGGGGGTTTGGGGAGAACAACTGCCATATAGAGATATTTCTAGTAATTTATAGACAAAAATATGCTAAGAGATGTGTAGACAAAAAATGGAACATTCAGATGATCTAATAGGAGGAAGGATTTTACCAACATAGTAGAAAGATTGGATAGATTCCTGCTCTGGGGAGATTGGGGAGAGATAGCAGCCTCACAACAAGCTCACATACTACCTTTCACAAGGTCATACTATTTCCCTGACTTACTGACATTTAGGTAGGATGGCCCCCCTAAAGGATGCCCTTTCAAATTTGAAAACATGTCGCTGAGAGATTATCACCTGCCAGAGCTAATAGAGAAGTGGTGGAATGAGATTAGGTTTGGAGATAAATCAGAGCTTTTCAAGATAAGAAAAAAATTGGGATACATCAATAATAAGCTCAAGGAATGGAACAAGACACATTTCAAGAACATATTCTAGAAGAAAGAGAGGCTAAAGCAAGAAATACGAGTCCTGAATTAACACATAATAGAGAAAGGAATGGATGCAAATGATTTTGAAAATGAGAAACGTCTAAAAGATGAGTTGGAAAAAGTTTTGAAGAGGGAAGAGTGCTACTGACAATAGAAGTCAAGGGAAACATGTTTGAAAGAGAGTGATAGAAACACCAAGTTCTTCCACAAGTAAGCAATAATCTCCAATTGAACTAGGAATAGGATTGCAGAAATCAAGAAGGACAATGGAGAAATAACAGAGTTTATTGAGGAGGTTAACAAGAAGGTGGTCAAATTATTTGAAGAAATTCTAAACAAAGAAAGCCAGGAAAATAGAGCAGCAAGGGATAATATTCTGAGTGCAATTCCCACAATCATAAAAGAGGAACATAATAGGTGCTTGCATCAAAAGATCTCCTTGGAAGAGGTTAGTGAAGCAGTTTTCTAGATGAACCCTGACAAGGCCCTGGGCCTTGATGGATTCCCATCCAGCTTCTTCCAAAAGTTTTGGGACATAGTTGGGAGAGATCTAGGGGTGGCAGTGGAGGAATCAAGAAGAAGAATGACAATGTTGGGGGTAGTGAATCACACATTTTTGGTTGTAATCCCCAAGGAAAAATATCCATAGACAATGAGTGATTTCAGACCAATTGCACTGTGCAACATGGTGTATAATGTTGTCACAAAAATAATAGAAAATATACTTAAGGAAGTATTGAATGAGGTTATATTAGAAGAACAAAGTGGCTTTGCACCAAGATGATCAATAGCGAAAGGAATAAGCACTGCTCATGAAACTATACATTCAGCTAGAAAAAATAAAGATGCCTACATGATACTAAAACTACACATCCTCAAAGCCTATGACATGGTAGACAAACAATTCCTCTTGGAGGTTTTGAGGAAATTTAGATTTGGGGAAAATTTGATTAAGTGGGTTAAAAGCTACATCTCTATAGATAAATTCTCAGTGCTGGTGAATGGATTTGCTCATGGCTTCTTCCCCTCCACAAGGGGGTTAAGACAAGGTGATCCCCTATCCCCATTCTTGTTCATAATCATGGCAGAGGTGCTTGGGAGAGGGATTCAAAGATGAAGAAGGGAAGCAAGTAGGAGGGAAGAAAGAGTGATCAAAAGTTTCTTAGATGACTACTGCAGGGATTTAGGACAGAACATCAGCTAGAGAAAATTAGAGGTCTTTTTTCTAAACACACAAACAAGCCTGCAAAAAGATTTAGCCAAAATCCTGAATTTGAGAGTAGCAACATTGCCAGGTTGCTTCTTGGGGATGCACCTTTTTTCAAGTATAAACAAAAAGTGCTATTGGGAGAATCTGATTAATAGCTACAAAAAGAAGCTGGGTACTTGGAAAGGCAAGTGGTTGTCCTCAGAAGGAAGACTATTAATGGTCAAATATGTCTTGTCAGCTATCCTGGTGTACTCAATGTCATGTTTAAAACTACCTAAAGTAGTGGAAGAGGCCCTCAAATTTTCAAGAAATTATTTTGGAGTGGAATAGGGGACTAGAATAAATTTCCTCTGTTGGCCAAGGACAAGGTATGCACACCCAAGGAGGCTGGTGGGGAAATAATCAAATAGTTGTCCATAATGAATTAGGCCATGGGGGACAAATTGGTCTGGGACATTCACATAAAAGGTGAGAAAAGGTGGGTCAAAATCATGAGGAGAAAGTATCTAGACTCAGATGATCTAGCTAGAATTCTCACTACAATAAACCCCCTGAGAGGATCAACAATCTAGAATTTTATATTGGATTGTAGGGATATAATAGCAAAAAATGTAACCTGGGAAGTCAAACATGGGAACAATGTGTCATTCTAGAATGATTCTTGGTTTGGAAAACCACCCATCAACAATACTCTAGGCTTGGGTGAAATCAAAGAGGAAATGATAAGGCTTTTGGGGAGCATGTTAGCAAACTATGGCAGGAGGATTTCCAATCAAGGATCCTACAGATGGAGTTGGAATGGTCTACAAACCCTCAGTGCTCCTCAAGCACAAAAAGATGTATTGGCAAAGATCCTCAAAGGTAGGTATTTGGTCCCATCCAATGACAAGGACATGAGCAAATGGTGTGGGTCTTCAACAAGCACATACAAGGTGAAATTTGGATACAAGATTAAGGAGATGGCTTTGGCTCATCAAGATTGGTCATGCAAACCAATTTGGGGGAGGAAATGGCTCCCCAAGGCTGGAGTGTTTTCTTGGATGGTGATACAAAGAATAATCCTCATAGAGGATAGGCTACCCACCTTTAGAGTTCAAGGCCCAAGAAGATGTTCTCTATGCAAAGAAAATGAAGAGTCAACAAACCATCTTCTCTTGACATTATCCTATGCAAATGATTGCTGGAACATAGTGAGAGACAAACTAAACCTGCAATGCCCCATGCCAGTAGATCTTTCCTCCTAGTTCAAAATGTGGTTCCAAAAGGGAAATAAATTAGTCTAGGGGGCATATGGAATATAACCCCATCCATTGTGATATGGGAGCTATGGAAAGAATGAAACATGAGAATCTTTCAAGGGAGAGAGATGAATAAAGAAAAACTATGGGACAAAATTGAAAGATCTATAGTAGAGCTGGCCAATGAGGATTCTCAGAGCAAAGTAGGCAGACAAAATTTTTTCACAAACTAGGATGATAGCCTAACCAAAAAATTTCTTAGCCTCAAACCTCCACTTCTAAGTGGGAATGGATAACCTCAGTAAACTAAGGCAAAGAGAGTAGAAGTAGCATGGAAGGTACTGAAAATAGGATGGATAAAGATAAATTTTGATGGAGCAGCTTGCGGGAACCTAGGACCAGGTGGATCGGGTTGCATTGCAAGGGATACACAGGGCAAGACCCTAGCAGAAAATTCCACACCTCTGGGAATTTTCTTAAACAATAAAGCTGAGTTCAAAGCATAAGCCATAAGTTTGTAGTTGGGGCTCGATTTGGGAGTCAAAAAAATTCATTCGTAAGGAGACTTGATCACGATCAATGCCATTAGGAGAGGCATCACTGCTAATTGGAATATCAACCATCTATTATAGAGTGTCAAACAATTGGAAGACAGGTTCGAGGCCTTCAAAATTAGCCATATTTACCAAGAAGGAAATGACAAGGCAGATGAGTTGGAAAAAAAGGCATTAGAAAATTCTATGTAGGCAGAGGCCAAAAGCTAGTATCAGAGGAAATTACTAGCAACAACACTTCAAACGGTAGTGAAAGAATAACAAATGGTATCAAGGACAAAATACAAGAGATTTATTTGACAAGACAGGGGTCGTCAATAGAAGGCAAAGAACAAGCAAATCAAGCAATTTACAAGGAAAGGGAAAGGATGGGTGGATACCATATTACCATGCATTAATTTCACTAAGTACCACCAATGAGGTGGTGGTAAGGAAACATGCTCCAAAGGGCATGAACATAGAAAAGCTAATTATGAGGAAATAAGGCCTTTGATGTTATAAGGCCTTGGCTGGTGTAATTTTTCTCAAACACAATAGTAGCATTCTAGAAATAGCAAGCATTAGTGAGTTTCAGAGAAGTGGTACAACTGGTGTGTGGTAGCCCACTGGAGACTCTGCTATCCTTGGATACATTGAAACAAAAACAATCTTTCAAAGGTGAAGTGATGGAAAAAAAGTTGTAGGGGTTGCTAGCCTCCTCTCATCCTCTAATCCTCTGGGTGACCAAGAAGGTCATAGGACCATAATTCCTAAGGTCGTATCATAGGTACAAGTCAAATTCAAAGATTCTAGCCATGTTCCTGGCCGTTCTCTTGCACATGGGTGTTTTGAAGGAAGTGGGAAAGAAGCTAACACAAATGGTTTTCATTCATGCATGGTTGGGAGACATTGATGTGGTCCTAGACAACGTGGATGAGAACAAGCAAATCCCAATGCCAAAAAATTATTACATGATGTGAATGTGTGGAAGGGAGGTAATGAAATTTCCCTTGATCCAAACCATTTACCTAGAAGGGTTTGAAAAGATGTGGGATGAGTATGAGCGGAGCATTTCCTTACTTCTCAGGGTAGCCAAGCTGGTGACCAACCTTCCTTGTGGATGGGCAATGAGGTACGTGGAGGATGAAGGGATTTTAGAAGAAATTTTTGCAAGTGATGATGATGACTGAGACTTCATAGTTGGAGAGGAAGGGCACCAGAATGACCCCAGAGACCCTAAGGAGGAGGAAAAAGGACTGACCCATTAGAATTGCAGTGCGGATTGCCCAGTGGTAGTGAACTACATTGCATACATGAAGTGCACGAAGTCGGATGATGATGTGGAGTGAAGATGCCTAGTTTGGAACAATCTCAATAATTCTATTGCTTTATTACAATGATATAAATAGTATTAGGTATAGCAAGTAGAAGTCAGTCCTGGGGTAGTCATTAATGCCTGTGTCTGAACTTAGGCCATTTTGTAATGCATACTCATATTGGATAGGAAAGGGGTTTAGTGAAGGCCATTTTGTCAGGGAAGGCCATCAAGGAAGCTTTTTGGTTATTAGAAACTCATGTAATTCCCTTTTTTGAAACAATATAGGGTGTTGCCCCTTAGCAGCGATTTATCTAGCAAGAAAATATTCTATTGATATATTAGTATTATAAATGTTAAATTATGATAAAAATGATTAACAAAAACATAAAATCATAAGTATAAATACATTTCAAATAAATCTAGAGAATTGGAGGATATCCATAACTAGAGGCCCATTACCTTTCCCAATACCTGGCCATGAAATTGCATCGTCTCCATAAAATTGCGAGGCTTGAACAAACTAGTTTCATTAAGTGTGGATATGGATTATATAATATAATTATGGTTTGGGAAGGTATGGGTTTGTATAGGAGGGAATTTCCACCCCCTTGCAAATTCCCCTTTTACATCCTTCACCTTAGAAAAATCAAATCCGACCATGTAATTCCATGTCCTCATTTCAAACTCCATCCACTTGGTGCTTGTTTTTAGTGTTGATGGGGGAATTTCTGTCGGGGATGTGTGCATGACATGCAAACGTTTATGCGGTGTGCTGCAATCAGTGGCAAGATTCTTGCCTCTAGAATCTATAGAGGCATTATGTTCTCCATTGGAAATGAAGCATAACACCCCCCGCCCTTGTACCAACCTTTAAATGAATTTTTCCCACTCAAACTCACTTTCAAATGGCTATTCTTCATTTTCATCTCATCTTCTTCACGCTCATTCGATCTTTCTTCACATTCTTGAAATTCTCACAATTTCTAGCTACCACATTCTTCACATCTACGACAAAAGCTGCAACTTTGTGTCTTGTGAGACCTCCTTTGGAATTTTTGTGGCCACATTGACTTTTCCATAGTTGTAGACTTGCATTCCTCTCTCATTAGCCTTGAGTTCCTTTGGTTGAGGGTGGTATTTCTTTCTTACTATTACTTTGTTGTTGGATTTGAGTAGCATAATGTTTCTCATAGCATTTGGTATTTTACTTTCTAGCATAGTTTCTTTATCATATTTCTACTCCTTTATCTATCTAGCTATTCATGGAGGTGGAAACACCAAAATGGGGATATGATTGTGGCAAGCCTTGAAATAGCCCCAACATTTTTCCCTTCTTGGTTGTGTATAGATGATTGTTCATGTGGAGCTTGCTAGAAAATCAAAATCTTCATGATTTGCATTCTTTCCTTTCTTGTTCTTATCATTGTCATAGTATTTGATGCAGGAGCATCCAGTGGTGTAAGGGCAATCTTGCATCACTCAAAGATAGTTAAATTTCAAGTTTCTCAATTTTTAGATGTTTTTACATTTTTGGATACCCTTTTCATCATAATGAAATTCCCAATTTATGGTTTTTATTTTCTATTCATGGGTTGAAAGATATTGCAGTTTTAGTTTCCCATATTTGCACTTGAAAATCTTCTGATTTAGATATGAGGCACTTAGAGTTCCCATAATGGCCCCAAAACTTGCCAAAATTAGTGTAGAAAATTTTGAGCACGTTATTGACTTCAAGACTTTTCCAATGGTTCAAACGGTTCGCAAATCGGAGTCCCGGATCAAAAGTTATGGCCCTAAGAAGTTGGCGCACTTTCTAGAAGATATAGTTGCAAATGTTCTTTTGAAATTTGAACTTCAAGTTACAATTTTTTGGCGCCAAACTACCTAAACTCAAATTTGAATGTTGTTTTGGCTCCAAACTAAAGAGGAGCTCTATTTATGGGCGGGTTTCTAATTTTTAGGTAACTTTTTGGCAGACAAGCTCGCATATTTCGAAAGGGTGATTTTGTAGCTTTCTGTAACTTGCATGTGTTGTAGAACTTGGGGATTTGAGATCCTCTACATGTAAGAAGCTCCATTTTCTTAATAATAAAATTATTCTCTTATTTTTGGGTTATTTTCTAAGTCTCAGATTGCGCCCTCATTAGTATTTCTTTCATTATTTTAGTTATTATGTCATTTAATGTCTTAGTCATCATTTAAAACATCTTCAACTAAGCTGTTAGTAGACTTTAGTACCCTTCAATGTCCTTTTACACTTTTAGTCTAAACAAACACTAGCACACTAGTGGGACACCAGCACGTCATGCTGTCATCCCTTTCTTGCGTTGCTATCCTCTGGCAGAGAGCTATTTGAGGAAAATTTGGGTCCCAAAAATCTGCTCTCTTGGTTCGAAACTAATTCTTGGGTTAGTAGAGTGATAGAAGCAATAAAAGTGCTCTTCATTCTCTATCCTTAAACACTTGTCTAACTTGAGGTAGATTAGGGCAACATTCAACTCTTGATTCTCTGTGACCTGGAGTTATTGAGTGGTTGGTCCCCCTCCTCTACATTTTGGTCAACTCAACATGAACAACATCTATTTGTTTCTTTGTGTTGAGAGTTTTTTACCTTGCACTTATCGACCGTGGTAGAGTTGGGTGTTGCGAGGTTTCATGAGCATCACAACCCAGTCCATGACCTTTGGGTACATTGTTAGTGTTGATGGCCAAATTGACACAACAACATGCAGGTAAGATGTAGTCACCTTACCTCTCTTGAAAAAAGACAAATGATCATTAAATTGATCACCTTCCAAGGTCCTGGATATTGGGTCACAACTTTGTTATTTTGCTGAGTGGTCAATGAGTCTATAATGTTCAAGGGGCCTGCTGGTTATTGAGCTTTTTGGTTGCTAGAAGATCGAACTTCTATCTAAACCTATTCTAACTAAGTGATAAAAAAGGCAATTTAAGATAGATTAGGGATGCAAGAGAGAAAAGAATGTTGATTCATTTAATTAACCAGACCTGTTACTCTTCAAGGAATTCCTAAACTAAACTATAGAACAAGTCAACCTATAATCAATACAAGGCTTCATTCATTCATAATGCAAACTTTAACAACATATCACAAATCATAGTTTGAACAAAAGAAAAGATAAACTTTATTCATTCCTTGAAGAACTTCAAATCAAACAATTAACCGAATAAATGTCATTCCAAAGAAAAAAATGAAGCAAGTTTAAATCTAGCTATTTCCACTATGATGAGATAGATAAACAACATTTACAATTTTAGAAAACATCATAGTTGTAGGAAACCAGTATCTTTAGATCCACCCAACTATGCTAAGAATGAAAGAAAAATGTATCATCTATCCTACTGCTAAATTCTAATAAGCTCTAAGAAAAATTTCTAACTCCTTTTCCTAAAATTCCAACCCCTCTAAATGAGCTAATTTTGACAATAAATCATTCATTGATTACACAATTTATGCTAAAACAACCCCTCAAAAGCTATAGCCATCAATCATTCTTCAAAAGGAACTTTCTATTTCAGCTCTCTATTTGAATTTGGTTGAATTCAGTTTGAAACTCCATCCTCCAGTTTGAATACAGTTCACAATTGCAACTTTCCAATTTGACTTAGAGTCCTTTGTATTGCACAATGTGCAACAACATATTCTTCCAAAAATCGTTCCAAATGCGGACCATGAAAGACTCAGTTCATTTCCAATTGATAGTCTTTTTAGAAATCCTTTCTTTAATGCATGCATATTTTTTAGATAGCCTTCAAGGTCTTTTATCCTTTTCTAACCCTCAAAAGCACCTAAAATCAAAAAGCATAAACCACATTAATCAACTTATAAAATTAATTAATCAATAATCAATTTTAGAAATTAATTAACTTTAGACTTTTCAAACTATTTTCAATTAAATGCATTTAATAAAAAACATTATTTCTTTAATTGAAAGAGAAAGTTAAATCCCTTTTTCATTAATGTTATTTTAAATAAATAACATTCAAAATCATGTCTCATTTGATTTTAAATTCCTGTCACTGCCTACTCCCTAAATTTTGAAGTCCTTGCAAATAGATCAATTCATCGAGTTAACGACTTTATGATAAATGCACAATCGATTCATATAATCAGTTAATTCATTAATTGTGGGAATTAATCAATTTTTTAAAAATATTTCAATTAAAGGCACATGAAAAACTTGTGTGCTTTGTCCATATGCCCAACTCAGCCTAGAAGGTTGAGCATGTTGTTAAAATGCTACATTTTTAATTGACATCTCCCATCTTCTTATACCCTTGATCAATGCATCTTGGTTTTCTTGTTGCATGCCATTGAGAGTTTTCCTTATCATTTTCTCTCCATCATTGAGTTCCATCAAGGTAGACATAAGAGTGTGCATTCTAGAATAATTACATTCCACGAGATGAGAAATCTTTGAAGCATTTTGTCAAGCAATTTTCTATCTAGTCGATACGTCAATTTACAACAAAGAGGATGTTGGCAAAGATTTTGGAATTCTAGTTTACTGCTACGCACAATGTGTTTGCTTGAAAGTTTCCATTCAAAAGACTTTTTAAACACATCCCACAATATTGGCATTCCTTGCTATGAAATCTCCTTGAATCCATGCTTAAAATGATTCACTTATCTTGTGTGATTTTCCATTCTACTTTGGGCAAATCTTGAAATCATTACCTTCATTGAGGCATGCGTAATGTCAAACAATTCATGTACTTTGTCTGTGCATTCACATTTTCTAAGTTTTGCTTTTCATCTGCCAATTGCAAAATCATATGATCATGTCCATCAAGGCGGATTTGTTACAAAATTTGATAGAACTTCTTTTTGCTTTGATGTATGTTCAAACCCTATTCCAAAGCTTCCATTTTGGCATAGGCTTGGAGGACGTTGGTAGAGATTGTGAATTTTTCCAATACCTAGACATTGCTTTTTCTTGTAAGTTTGTAAAGCCATTTTAGCGAGTCCATTTTTCTGCATTTCCATCAATCTACGCATTTCATGAGATCAGTTCTTTGGAGGCATTATATA
Source organism: Sequoia sempervirens (assembly GCA_007258455.2). Taxonomy (NCBI): domain Eukaryota; kingdom Viridiplantae; phylum Streptophyta; class Pinopsida; order Cupressales; family Cupressaceae; genus Sequoia; species Sequoia sempervirens. The sequence goes on from VDFB02373365.1 coordinate 5,381,609, forward strand.
ATGAGTGTGAACTTAAATTTCACCTCTACCATTCACATTTTCTTGAAGGTCTATACTCATAGCCGTCTCATTTGTCACGCATAGGAAGAATGTCATCGATGTCCATTTTGTGGAAATCCTGCAGCCATTTCCATGCTTCACACCTCTTTGAAGCATCTCTTTAAACAATTCACTCCCCTTTCTTTATGTTTGAAATTTGTTTATAATTACAATAATCTCACTTCATGCAATAACATTTCTCATTGAGGTATTTTGTGAAGCCATGCCTATGCTAGACATGTTTTTGAAGCGGCCTGTCAAACATTTACTACGCACTATCGAAGCTTCACATTTTGGATTCATTTCATTTCATCAAATGACCCTGTTTAAGCCTTTGATCAACTTACTTCATGGTGCCTTTGTAGTCATTTTTCGTGTTGGCTCAAAGTTCACTATTTGTTTGCGGGAAGCGGAGTCAAAGATTGGAAGGATACCTGCACCTTCACATTTTGCATCGTGGCTATTAGGAGTGAGATTAGAAATATTTTGAAACCTAACATTCTGCAAGTGCAAAGAGTGAGTTTCCATTCACACCCAAATTTTGAAAAGAACCTTTCATTTTATTTTCAAATCCTTATGATGCGGGATCGAGATTTGGCAAATTTTGTTCACTGTAATTTTAATTTTTTTTTGGGTACATGTTTCTATTTGAGACCCGACCCCAAGCTCCTCATTATTTCCTTTTCTTTTTGGCTTTTTATGTGCGGAGGCAGGTTTCGTACTAGTGTTGAAAACATGAACACATTGGTTAGTTGGTTCCAAAATTTCCTCAATTCAAATTATGAAAGGGATTTTTCTTTATAATCCCTTTTTCATTTTTTTTACTTCATAAAGTTTTTGACTTTTTAATTCTTTTTAGGTTTATTTAATTTTTAAAGATTTTTATGATTTTAGCTTTTAAATCTTTTAAAATCTTTTTTAAATTAAAAAGATCCATTTATTTATTGTAAATCTTTTAAAATAAAATATTTATTTATATTAAAAGGTTTATTTAATTTAAAAGATTAAATTTCATATTTTAAACTTTTAAAATTTAAAATCTTTAAAATTTATTTTATTTGTTTTATTTTAAAATTTTATTTATTTATTACTATTATTCTAAAAAAATTTAATGTTTTGATTTTTTTGTATTTTTCGTATTTTGATGATTTTTTTTATCAATAGGCTAGTGACAATTTTGAGCACTCCTTTCGCTTAGGGAATGAAAATTCCTAAGTTTGAAAAGTATGGTGGTAAAGGAGATCCCTAGACGCATGTATCAACTTTTAATGCAATGTGTACAAATTTCTTTCACCATGATGCAGTAATGGCCAAAAATTTTCCTCAATCTCTCAAGGATACAACACTAGAGTGGTACTATTCCTTGCCTAAAAATTCTATATTCTCATTCGACCAACTCATCAATCAGTTTCTCTAAGAATTCTAGGCTAACATTGGTCCAAAGTTGACCTTCTTGGATCTCATATAATGTAAGTATGGAGAGTATGAGAAGATAATTAATTTCATTGCGTGATACCAAATGCTCTTTTCACAAGTCTCATACCCACTACCCAACTTGGATGTGCATAAGGTATTCATAGGCAACTTGTAGCGAGCTTGGTAGGAGAAATTTTCCTTGATGAAATATCATTCTTTCACACATCTATACGCTGCATTGCGGGAGTACCAACAAATGGTGGTTTAGTTTAGGGGATCCTCCTTATACTCCCATTCCGAAGGAAAATCTATAGTGTCCATTTGAGGAACAAGAAAGTCTATTGCAAATGTAGTTTTCTTGACTAAAGATCAAGGGCTTAGGCACAATAGAAAGTTTACAAAATTATCTGAATCTTTTTCTTCTATTTTGCAAAAGTTATTAAAGGATAAGATTATAACATTAGAAAATCTTTAACCTTTAAAGGATCCTTATCCTGATTGGTATGATGGGAACACATTTTTCCAATACCATCATGTCCATGGGCATGATACTAAACATTGCATGTGCCTACATCATGAGATATAGGACCACGTCAACGATGGTACCATCTGTCTCGATGGAAAGAAGAAAAACATGAATAAGTTAGTAGCTAAGGAAAATAGTGAGTTGCAGATTTATACGGACCCGTTTCCATCTCATTTCGTAAACTTAATCATTGATCTTTCTGATGCTTCTCCTAAGGCCTCGACATACATAAATGTGGTCTCTTTTACTCTTACTCCTCCCCCTTAGCCTGTGACTAGCTCGCTAGATGTGACCTTCACCTCATGAGACTTGCCTTTGAATAACAAGCCCTCTCCCCTATATATTCCTGCTCACCTCAATGGAAACATTATGATAGGAGTCCTAGTCGACCCCATAAGTTGAGTGAATGTTATTATGGAAGAGATTTTTTGGTTGAATTCATTACTCTTTCTATCCTAGTAGGACCTAGGACTATGGATACAAATTTCGATGTCATTCCAAAATCTGATTTGTTCAGGGTGAAATTGGGCATCCCTTGTCTAGCTTCCATGAATGGAATTGCTTCCATTATTCACAAATGTCTAAAGTTTTCTCACGAAGGTGTTGTGCATTTTGTGCATAACACTAGATATCAACCATTGGTATCCTATGGGGGTTATTCCTTAGATTATTTTTAGCCCACCCCAATTGGTCCGCTTCCTCCTAGAATACACCTACTTTACTAAAATTATGTAAAGTACAAAATTGAGGGCAAAGGACAAGTGAAAGTGACTCCTCCTGTGACATAGCAGCTATAATGTTGTAGAATTGCACCCCTTGCAATTTCACATCCATTTTTGTATCTGATTTAGTGTCCACTCCCCTAGCATCTTGTGTAGGCTCATTTTAGCCCCTACATCAGCCTTTTTACCCTCTTAGGATGCTTGGGACCCCTTTTTAGTAGCTACCCTCACACATTAGCTTCACATTAAACCTATTATTTTTCCCATTCTTGTCATTTTGTAGTGTGATATGTTTGGACACTAGCATGCCACACATAAGTGTGTGTTCCATGATATGTCCTACAATGTTTCAATGTTCAGATGACAATTTTTGAGTATGTTTAACACTTGTCATTTACTTTTCTCGGTGGTAACAAATCAAGATGCCTTGTAACCACCCAAGAAGCTTCCTTTTTCTTCCTTAAATGCTATCTCTGCACTTCATTTGCTCTCTAAATCTTGCTAGCTTCTCTCTAGCTTTGGCTCTTTCCTTTTCCTCCTCTCTTTCTCTTTTCATCTTTCTTGCACAACATATAGCTTGTTATAGTAGCTTCAAGCACTCTCATGTTCGCACAACACTCTTTGTAGCTATCTTGGCTCTCGTATCCCTCTCTCTTGTCCTTGCTCCTCCTCTTTGGCTTGCTTAATCCTTGTAGCTCTAGATCCCTTGTCTCATGCTTGTAATCATCATAGGATTCCATATCTCCCATTTATTGCATCTCTACTTCATGATATGGGTTCCCTCCTCAAACAAGGATTGCTTTTATCACTCACATTTTGTGATAAGAGTTCTCCTCAAGTTGGGATTTCTTTTATCACATTTCATGCACTTACTTCTCTCACTCTCTCTATCTTTTTGGTTGGCTGTGGAGGTGGGAACACCAAAATGAGGGTTTGACTGAGGAAAACCCCTATACAACTCCAACACTTTCTCCAGATCTTACACATGCAAGTATTAAAGATATTCATATGTTGGAGGCTTCATCACTTGCATGGTTGCAAGCATTTTCTTTCTCTTCTTTAACTTTGTCATTTATAATTATTTATTTTAGTTTTGTTACATTCTTTCATTTTCCTGCATTCTAGAATTTCCCTATAATTTGATTGTTAGTAGTCACTAAGATATTTTTTGTGATAATCTCACTTTCTAGTCTATATGAGACACCAACATGCCTTTGAGATGCCAACGTGGCACGTTTTTGTCCTTATTCTTTGCTGATGTCCTTTGGCGAAGGGCTTGTTAGTTTTTCCAAAGAATCTTTGTGACCTACTCTTTCTGATTCTAGAAATTTTGCACTATTTCTTGAGGTAGTTTAGGGAAGTTTTCCTCGTGAGGCTCTCTAAATGAAAAGAACTCATGAGTAGAAAATCCCCCTTCTCTACAGTAGCAAGCTTCCTCTTCCTCTCAAAAGGGGAAGGGAAAGCTTTCCCATGCTCAGGGTTCTTCTTCTGCTATTTTGTCTATTGCTTCCTCTCGCCTTGTTGTGATGCCATCGAATTTTGCTTCTATGTGCTTGTTGGGAAGTCCAATGATGCCACCTTGGAAAAAGTCCAAGCGTCTAGCATTTAAAATTCTTGTCTTACCTACGGTGCCTCAACCCATTTTTTATGGTAAGGGGAAGAGTCCCCATGGAGCGTCTTTGATGTCTCGACCTTCGTAGCCTCCTACTACTCCTACCTCTAAGGTAGTGAATGGGAAGAGGCCCACTGCTAAGGCATTTAAGCTTGCTCCCCCCACTATTGTTCCATCATCCTCTCCATCTCTTCCTCCTATTCTTGTCTAGGAGTCCCTCTCTCTGCCGAAAATGGCTGTGATGGATACTTCAATGGTTGAACATGAGCCTTTCATCCCTTCTCAAGTTGTGGTGTCTAGATCTCGAAGTCATAGAAACTGCCTTGCATGTGAGCACAAGTGTCGAAGGAAGGCTCTGGCCACTGAGCAGGTTGCCTTGTAGAAGAAGGAAGAGGAGCCGATAGCTCCTACTTCAACATCTTCTACTCTATCCTCCCCTTTCATGCTCTTGGCTTTAGTTCCTTCAACGTCAATCTTGGTTCAAGCTCTCCCCATGAGCATGAACGATCCTCAACCAAAGAGGGTGCATGCATTCATTACTCCTTTAGTTGAGCCTCCCCTCTTGATGTCCCTTTTGAACATCCCACTATTTTTGAAACCCATGGACATGCTGAATACCTTAGTGGTGTCCGTTGCAGTTTTCTCCTCTTCCTCCATGCCCTCTACTTCATCTATGGGGATCTTGCATCCTCCCATGAAGCGAAAGATGGAGGATGACCCTACTAGCAATGGGGGTCAAAAGAAGGGTTCACCTTCTTTGGAGGGTGGTTTTGCATTAACTTGTGTCATCTTAGTGATGAAGGAATTCCCGAAATCCCCAAAGTTTGTCACTACTCTTGAGTCTTTCGATGAGCCTAGCAGTGGATCTCGGGCGATGCCTCCCTCATCCATTGAGTTGAAACATGGAAATCTAGTGAAGTGTATGTTTAACTTTGTGGATGAGGTCCCAACCCTATTAGCGATCTTTACAAAATTGCTAACATTCACTCTATAGGAGCTGAGTGGAGAAGACATTGAGGGGCCTTCTTCCTTGGCTCTTGTTGTAGGGGGGTTGGAGTTTAACCCCATTGATATTTTCCCCTTGTAGGCTTGCCTTCCCTCCCCTTACAGTGATCTAGATTGGGAGAACAATGACCTCTTGGTTGATGAGGACTAGGGGGCACCTTTTCTTTATTTGTAGATTAGATTGTGTGTGTGTATCATGTTCCCCCATTTTTGTGTTATATGTTCCTGGATGACCCTTGGCACCCTTGTAGGTGCTTGGATACAAGAGTGTTTATGTGTCATAAAAATTATTATATTTTTCACTTAATTCTTATCTTTTTCGTGTATTAATTTTTCACAATTGGGGGTGATGCAAAGTGTTGGGGGCATTTAGGCTTCCTTCCATGTTGACCCAATTTTTTTTTATATATATTTTCTTCATGTGCCTTCTTCACATGGTCTACTATAGTAGGGGGTTGATGACATTTCATTTATACTATTATATCTATTTATCTATATTCATGAGCAGCTCTGACCCCAAAATATCAGATCACCCCTATCTCTTTTTCGTAATTTCATTGTCTCCCTTTATTTTTATCTTTCTCTCTTCTTTTCTTGTTCATGGTGCCATGGTGCCTATATGTTGTCCCTCGCATGTGTGACAACATTACCATGGTTACATCTTGTCATGTTCCACGAGCCACAACATTATTCCTTTTCATTCTTGCTTTTCTCTCCTTAGGATGTCATGTGCCTTTGTGTTCAACATGCTCCATCCTAAGGAGGGCTATCATATCACTTTGATTTTCAAAAAATACATTCAGTGGCCAAAAATTCTTTTTGAAAATATTTATATTTTTCAAAAATTGCATTCCTCAGGGCGGGGGGCCTAGCTCGATTGGCTAAAGCATCCTATTGCAGGCAAGAGGTCATGATTTCTAGTCTCCCCCCAAACTCATGGTACTAGAGGGCGTGTTGCACTAGGGCCATTGGTCACATGAAATTTTTTTACCATGTGCACTACAGTTTATAAGGGGACGGATACTCGACCGATTCCTGTAGTTTAAAAAATAAAAAAAAATAAAAAAATCACATTCCTCAATAGGGATCCCTGGCAGAATACTTTCCCTTCATCATGGGTTCATAAAGAAATAAATTGAAAACCTTTCCTCCAAGGAGGGGAACACCTTTTCTTGTGGGTAAGGTTCTAATTTTCCCCTTGTAAGGGGGCTTTCTTCCTTTTAAATTCCTTGATGAAGTGAGACATTTCAAAAGGATTCATTGATGTTGAATTGATATACAAAAATATGGTTGCACTTTCAAACAATATATCCCTTGAGTGGACCCCTTTTCTTTTGAAGGGTTCCCGAGGGAGCCCTTTCAAAGCTTTTCCTTCAATTGTTGATTATCTTTGTGACTGTCTATCTACTTGATTGCTTGCATGGATTTTTGTTTTCTAACATGTTTTGTTTCTGGATTAACATGTTGCTTTGTAGGTACACCTGTGAAGCTTCTTTCCAATCCAAATCTATGGAGTCCCCTCACATTGGGCTTCCTTTAGGAGAGAGTACCTAGGGGCACATTTTTTGCAGGTCTAAGGAACTGTGAAGTGCTTACATCCTACGAGATCTATTCATCATTGGTTTGTGGACCTTCGGTGTACTTTATTCAACTCTGTAGCTCTACGGACCTATAGGTCCCTTTGTTCAATCCTCCTTAGGAGAGAGTACCTATGGTGTCATTTTCCTACCTTTCACTTTTGAGTATGCCAGATTGTGGTTTGCTTCCTTGATGGTTCAGGTATATTTTCTTGGAACTCTTTTGACCTACTTTATTGAACACTCATTGACACTCATGTTTACGAAAGTGGGGGAAAAATGTATAGGAGTGAATTTTCACCCTCTTGCAAATTCCCATTTTACATCCTTCACCTTAGAAAAATCAAATTCGACCATGTAATTCCACATTTTCATTTCGAACTCCATCCACTTGGAACTTTTTTTTAGTTTTAGTGGGGGAATTTATGTTAGGCATGCATGCATGGTGTGCAAACATCTGTGCAATGCGCTACCATCCTGACAAGATTCCTACCTCTGGAATCTACAGATGTGTTATGTTCTCCATTAGAGATGAAGCGTAACACCCCTGCACCCTTCTATCAACCTTTGAATGACTCTTTCCATCTCAAACTCATTTTCAAATGATTATTCTTCATTTTCATCTCACCTTCTTCACACTCATTCAATATTGCTTCACGTTCTTGACATTTACATAATTTCAAGCTACTTGCTACACTATTGGCTTCATGATTCCAACATCACAACATTCTTCACATCTACCACAAAAGCTACAACTTGGTGTCTTGCAAGACCTCCTTCAACGTCATTGCAGCTGTTGAAATAATGGATGCTTAATCATCCAATGAAGTTGTGTACACTTCAAAAGATCTTGCTAAGAGAAATTCAACCACACAGAAAGTGTTGCAACTAAGGACATGCAAATGGAGATTTCTATTGATCGAGAAAATAAGATGATTACAAATGTAAAAATGCCTTGAATATATAGGTATGAGAGAGATGCAAGATGCAATATGATGTTTCCATGTGTCATGATCTAACAACATGTGACAACATGTTAACCCTACCTAGGAAATGATAAAAGATTGAGATAAGTTCTAGAAGGACAACTCATCTTCTAGAAGGAATATTATCCCTACAAACATGGAAAGGGTAATTACCCCCTTATTTATGATTTATCTAATAATACAACCTAGGACTTAATTAATCAAATGTAAGACCTAAGTTAAACTTATGCTAGTGTAATAAATAATTAATTACACTAACACTCCCCCATAAGTGCAACTTAGGGAGGAGATGCAATTATTATGCAAAGATGATGGGTCTTGGCTATGAGGCCATGTTAGGTACCTAGTTACATGATGAAAATGAAAGATGCAATAAATCTCCCACAACCGGAGAAAAGGGGAAAACCCAGTGGGAACGAAACCCCTCTCCAAAAAGGAGATGAAATGGAAAGAAGTGAGAAAGGATGGGAAGGATGGAGGACTCCCAAATACCCCCCAAGTACACCATCTAACACATGGATATAATACAATCAATAGCCCCCCCATAGGGAGGAAATAGAGAGACTATGTAGCCCCCCAACAACATATGATCACCTGAAAAAATGGTAAGTGTCTGAAGACAAAACAAGATCCAATGTTGAATAACAAATTGTCTCCCTTTCAGAAGAAACAAAACCAAGTGCAAGTGTAGGGATGATTCCCATTCTAGATAGGAATTGAAGGAAGGTAGGATGAAGATGGATGATGATGATGTCTCTGAAATCTTCTCGTGTGTCTCCTTGCCTGAAGATGAAGATGCCACAATCAATGAGGAGGTTGAAAAACTAGGACGATGTGGAAACTGATGCTAAACAATATCCAAAGACTATGATGCAATGAATGTGATGGAGACTAGATTTCCCTACCATAATGAAGTTTTCTTGAAACCAGTAAAAGAATTTTGAAGCAACAAGGTGTCCAAACCACATGTCTCCTGCTAGGAAGAAGCAAATCCAATGGTAGATGTTGAAGAAACTCCAACTTCTGAATGGAATGAGAGGGAAGAAGTATCATACATGAACCTTCACTTGGGTGGGGAACTATACCATAAAAAATTTGTAATAAATCAAGTGATCAGAGATAGTGTATGATCCCATCCTCCCATTGTTTATAGTTACCCTTGTGCAACATAACCAAAGGAGAATATGCAAGCCCCATAATGTATTGTCAAGTTTCTCCAAAAACACAAAAGACACTGACCTTCAACAAAAAATAAGTAATTCCAAGGATGATGTGCAACTGAAGTGATGCTACCAAAATAAAAAATCCTTTTCCCAAGCTTTAGGATATCCAAGGTTATTAAACAAATGAACCAAATTGAAAAAATATAATGCAAGAGTTTCTGGAGTTGAAACTAATCAAAGTGTCTAAACTAATGAAAAAAGCTTTGAATTACCTTCCTGATGCCGTTGGAATCACTGAAATTCAATTAATGGTTGTGAAGATGTGAGTGTGAGTCCAGATTAGGGTTTTGACTTCAAGTGACTATAGATTTTTTAGAGAACAAAATTCTACATAATGAATGTCACCACTGGAAAGTAAAGCAAATCCTCTTTCTGATGGTATCTTGTTTTCTAAATTTTAATACCGTGGGTGAAAGTTATGAGAAAATGAAAAAAGGCTTAGATTAGGCACTTGGCAAGCTAATTAGGAGCAAAAAAAAGCCCCTTCGGACTTAGCACTTGGTCGCTAATATGATTGGTGCTGGGATGTTGGAAAAAAAATGCCACCCTAATGGTGGTGGTGGGGTTGAGAGGCCAAGCGGTGTAGTGGAACACAACAAGGCCGCTAGTGGATGGGCTTCATCAGTGGAGTGACTGCCCGACAGTTGACAACGAATCTTGGTAGGGAGATAGAACAACTGGTGGAATTTCGGTGATCGACAATGAAGGAAAGGAGCCTGATGATGTTACAACTCTGATGCATGGAACGATGGGGAAATGGCTGACCAAAAGAGACCACTGATAGTTATAAATAGTGAATAGGATGGTGTCAATGATGACAAGTGGAGAACGGGTCAGTGATTGTGACAGGTCTGTAGAGTACGACCTCTGACACAATGATGGGCCAACCAAAATTTTCATTACAGATTTAAGGCCAATAGAACTTTGCTTTTGGTTTTTAATATTTCCTAGTGGAAATTAAAAACCAAATAAAACTTTAATATACCGACCATAAAATTTGCAAAAGCAAAAAAAAAACTCCTCAAAAGTAAAATATTGAAACCCTATGCCGACAATGGAAAATAATAGCCACAAATTTAACAAATCAAATCCCAAATAAAATGTCGATGAAAAATTAATCAAACCCCAGATGTATATGTCGATGTCGATGAATTATATTATGTGGATTCAAAGGATGATGCCGACCATAGAATATATTAGCTGGTCGCTCCAAATATATTTTTGCAAACTATATAAAATTTCCCAAATATTTTTTTTCCAAACAATATGAGATAAAGCCCTTTTTTTCCTGAAATGACAATGATAAGAACAAGAAAATAATATGAAATCTAGAAGGACAACTCATCTTCTAGAAGGAATCTTATCCCTACAAACATGAAAAGGGTAATTACCCCCTTATTTATAAATTATCTAATAATGCAACCTAGGACTTAATTAATTAAATGCAAGGCCTAAGTTAAACTTATGCTAGTGTAATAAATAATTAATTACACTAACAAAGGCCATGCTGACCTTTCCATAGTTGTAGACTTGCATTCCTCTCTCATTGGCCTTGAGTGCCTTTGGTCATGGGTGGTATTGCTTTCTTACTATTACTTTGTTGTTTGATTTGAGTAGGATAGTGTTTCTCGTAGCATTTGATATTTTACTTTCTAACATAGTTTCTTTATCTTATTCCTACTCCTTTATCTATCTAGTTTTTCATGGAGTTGGAAACACCAAAATAGGTGTTTGACTGTGGCAAGCCCCGAAACAACCCGATATTTTTCCCTTCTTGGTTGTGTGTAGGTGATTGTCCATGTGGAGCTTGTTGGTTAACTGGACTCTTCGTGTGTTGCATTCTCTCCTTTCTTGTTCTTATCATTGTCATAGTATTTCTCTCATTATTTTAGTTATTCTATCATTTAGTGTCTACTCATCATTTAAAACATTTTCAACTAATTTGTCAATAGACTTTAGTACCCTTCACTATCCTTATACACTTTCTATCCGTACGGACGCCAATGCACGTATGAGATGCCAACACACCTCGTTGTTGTCCCTTTATTGCATTATTTTCCTTTGGAAGATAGCTATTCGAGGCATAGTTCACATCCCAAAAATCTGCTCACTTGGTCTGAACCTAATCTTAGGTTACTAAAGTGATAGAAGCACTAAGAGTGCTCTTAATTCTCTATCCTTGACATTAAACAATTCCTTAAACACTTGTCTAACTTGAGGTAGATTAGGGAAACATTCAACTCTCAGATCTACGTGACTTGGAGTCATTAAATGGTTGGTCCCCCTCCTCTACAGGGTTGGGCATGATGTTCTCAATAATGCCTTTTCTCATCAAAATTGATTTTTCTAAGGTCTATGACTACATATAATGGTCTTTTATCCTGTTTATGTTACACACTTAAGGATTTGGGCCTTGATTCATTCAATTTGTTAGCATAAGTGTTGTAGATGCCTATGCTTGCATTACTATTGCTAGTTAACAATGTAGTTCTTTTGGGATTTATAGATCCATTCAGAAGGGTTGTCCTCTAGTTTTGACTATATATGTTTTTTTGCTGAAGGGTTTAGTTACCTTTTGGTTCATTTTTTTTGTCTCAAGGACTATTTAAAGGTATCTCTCTACCCAATTCCTTAGCTGGACTTGTTAATGTTCATTTTAATGATGAATATTTTCTCACTCACTTAGATGGGGAGAACAAAATTAATCAGGCCTTGCACTATTTTGATATATTTTCTAAAGCCTCCAAATTTTCCATTTAGTGGAACAAGAATCAATGTTATAGATAATATTTCCTACATGTTCCTTATTGGATCAATTCCTATGGTTTGACATGGATTGATCATGGTGAAATTTTTTAGGCTTTTGGTTATTCATTTTGCTTTCTAGGCATCCCTAACATCTTTGTGGAAAGTTTTTCTTGCTAGAATTGAAAATAAATTGGCTTATTGGGTCACTAAACCCTTATCTCTAACAACTAGAAATTATAGGATTTTTAAGATCCTTGCTACCACCCATGTTTATTATTCTTCATGTTGGGCTTCCTAAGGATTACCACATGAATATGGAAAAGTTTATTTGTGATTTCCATGTGGCCTCTTTAAAAAATCATAAAGGATTTCATAAGGTGGCTTGAGAGTTTTGTTGCCTCCTCCACAAGTTTGGAGGATTTGGATTACTATCCACTTATTGTTATGGTTTGGATCTCTACACTAAGGGGATTATTTGTGCTCTTCAGGGTAATAAATGTTCAAAAATTTTAGTGAAGAATTGTATCTCTTTAGGTCATCTAGCTAGGTGGCTTGCTTGGAAGGGGATTGAGCTTCACAACCCTCTAATTATTAAGTTTTTTGTTCATATTCAAGGGAATTTTATGAAAAAAATAATTTTGTAAGCTTGGGAAGCCATGAAACCTTCACTTTTTTGAATGGTCTTTCAATAAATCAACAAAATATTTGGTGGTATCCTATCCTTCAAGGAAGCAATCATGCTCTTGCAAAGACAACTTTAGTTTTTGCTATGATGGTTTTTTAGAAAATAATTAAAACTACTTAGAACCTTTTTTCGAGAACTTCTAGGAGTTTACTTCCCTAGAGTCAAGCTAAGGCCAAGCTTCATCTTTCTAACCATGGTGACATGGTGGGGCCAGTGGATATGAAAGGAAAAAATAAGGTTTTCAACACAAAAAGTGTGGATAGAGACATTGATTTCTAGTTAATAATGTTAATATAATAGTTAGAACTTCTACAACAATATTCACTCCCTTTTATACAAAATAAATTAACAGCATTACAATCTTTTAAAATTATTGCTCCATTCTAACTACATAATATTATTATGTAAAATTTAATGGTAATAATTTAGAGAAACCTAAAGGATTTTCTCAATGGATAAATATATAAAAACGTAAATTTTGAGTTTATCTTTTTCTCAAATAAATTAAGTATTTATCAATTTTACATGTGTAAAAAGTGATAGAGGAATTAGTACGTTTCTCATTTTAAAATTAGGAGGTTCTAGGTTAAAGATCCAAAATATTTTGCCTCTTTCAAAATCAAAACAACCCAAACACTTTTTAGAGCTTTAGTTTAAGTTTTTGGACTTCCTATTGACATTGAAAACAAACACAAATATTATTTTTCTTACATATAGTTTAGAATTATTTTTTAAATAAATGTATTATTTCTCAATTGAATCTGCACTACATAGTTTATATTGGCAAAAGCATTACATCAACCAAATGTGTGAATAGATGAATAATTAATTTTCTTCCAAGTATAATCAATTTATCCTTCCTTATTTATTGTATGCATAGGAGAATAGATGATTAATTAACTGGGGTTGAACCTAGATATTTAAGTAAGTTTATTAGTGAATGTTTAGTTCAAATTAACAAAATATGTGAATAGGCAAACATTCTTAGACAAATTAATTAATAATTTTGATATAATTATTTTGCATAATAATTATTATATGTGGGAAAAATAATCTTATGAAATTAATAAATTAAATTTGACAATCAAACCCTTGAGATGATTAATCAAATAGGTTGTAGATATATTTTATAATTAGTTTTTATTAAAATTAATTATTTTAAATACTAAGAAAAAGGAAGCATCATTTTTATTTATTAATTAAATATGAGGGTAGATTTAATCTTTAATGTGAATATCTACTAAAGTGGTAGATTAAATTTGTTTAATATGTTCTGAGATTTAATTCTTAGATAATTGTTTTAATTATTGTAAGACAAATGTTAGGAAATTTAATTAAATATTTGTATAATTTTAGTTAGCTTAATTGTTTTAAAATAATCTAGGAGCTAGGGACTCTCATCTTAGAGACTTGACCATTTCACTTCTAGATAGAAATCCTAAGGGGGTGGCTCTTATGTTTTTTCCCTTGTCATGTCTTGCACAAAGAAACCTAACCCTAATTAGGTTAACCACCATCACATGATGTGCAAAATGGGTTTGGTAACAGCCACTCATGTCAATCCCCTTGCCTCACCTTCAATTGATGTGTTTTTGTAATTTAACATTGCATATGGAAAATCAACATGTGCACGTTAGAATATTATGAACTGAGCATAATAATAATTTGTATTTTAGAGTTTTGAGAAAAATGTTGGTTTTTGTTCATGTTCACATGTAAAAATATGGAAATGATAAATTTGGAACTTCTAGACAATATATTTTTTGTATGCCTTAATTTTTTTTGTAACTTTGAGGTTGTTCCTTTTTTCCTATCTTTCACTATTCCTTCCTATATGCTTTTTCTCTTATTTAGGTATCTCTTCTACAAGCATACCCTAACTACTACTACATATGCCTCTCCCCATTTTTCCTAACTTCAAGATGTTCAAAACCCTCAAGTTCAAGCCACATAGCCTATAACCAACTAGCAACCTCCATGATGGTTAAAAATGGCTAAGAATAGGTCCAAAAATCCCTGACATCTACTAAATCACCATGATAATAACTTATAGGTTGAATTGGTTCACGAAGGGCATAAAATGATTGCTTGATCTCAAGAAAATGAAGAGTCGTAACTAAGAACAAGAAGGTAAGTCATTACCATAAAATTAAATTTTTATTTGTTGTCAAATTTAAAAAGGTTGCACACAAATTCTAAAAATCATTAGAATCTAATTTGTTATTTTTTAGCAACATTCCATCAACATTTGTTTCTAGGAAAAAGACAAAAATCTACCTAGTACATACTGAATTTGGATTTAGAAGATTATATGACTTAGTTACTCAAGTGGAAACTCTTATCAATACATAAATTGGTCAATAAAACAAAATAGTTCATTAGTACCTTTTAATGTTTTATAAATCAACTCTTACAAATTCCTATAACTAGTTTGTTGCAGCCTGGACATATGAAATATGAACTTAAACACAATTTTGATTTGACTAGAATAATAGTTAGTTGAGTTTTTTATATGAATAAATATGTTTTAAAATACTAAGCACATAAATAAATTCCCAAATATGAACAAAAAATAATATTGATGCCAAAAACAACCAAGATAGAAATACACAAACTACAAAACTAAACGAAAATGAAAATGGAACTTGAGAAGTAAACCCTCTTTTTTATAGAATATTGCTCATGAATGAAAATTTCTTACATCATAGAAAAAAATTTGAAGAAACTCTTTATTATATTCTAATGTTCGTACATTTGATATATATGTAGAATCAAAAATTCCATAATATGGACAATTTTTATCTATTATAAGTCATGGAGTAATTTAGACTTTTAATATAACTTACATAAGATACATGACACATGCCATCAATATCACTCTTATGAATTGGGATATTGTTTGTATATAAATTTAAACTAATAAATAATAGGAATATTATAAAATTTACATTCCTACATTATAAATCTTTATGATATAGTTTCAACATACTTCCTCTTATTAAATCAAATTTTATGTTTAAATAATCTCTTTTAATTTCCATGCCCAAAATTAATTTTGTGATACTATGATCTTTATATCAACTAAACAAAGTTATTACTCTTACCTCGTACAAATCCAAATCCCAACACATAAGTATAAAAATTCTGCGACCAATCCTTGGTGATTTTTATAGGCCATAATGGAACTTCTTTGACATATAAAATAGATTTTCCTTTATCTTGACTATACCTTTTTCTATTTGTGATATTTATTTCTTCTTCAATATCCCAATGTGCAGAAAATTTGTTTTAGCATATATTTAGTATACTTCAAGAAAAATTAATGAGAATAAGAAAAACAAATATAATCAAATTTAACATAGCAATTGGAGAGAAAATCTTACCAAATCAAATCCCTCTAGTTGTGCATGCCCCTTTTCCACTTAGTGATCTTTGTACTTCTCTACATCACATAAATTACATTGAACTTCTTGAACACCCATTCACACAACCAATGGGTTTTTTATAATAAAAATAACAAAATCTAATGTTTTATTTCATCCTAAGACCTCCATTTTCTTCATCTATGAAGTTCTTCTAGAATTTAATTTCGTTTAAATAAATTCTTCCAAAAATAATTATAGGATCATCATTATGAATGAATATAAGAATTTATCAAAATAAAAACCAATTGGACTATATCTTTCTTGAACAACCTGACATTAAATTTGGGGTATGAGTTTCTTCTTCCTCTACTTCACCTTCTTTTATTGATTTGTATTTATATATAATTTTCCTATCTTTCAATTTAAATTGCATACTTTTGGATTTTCTTTTCAAGAGTTATTAGCTAGGGATCCAATGTCACAAGGGCTCGCAGGTTTTCCCTTTCCTCATGGTCCTAATACCTTTCCCAAAGAGTCCCTACCTCTACTCAGAGAGATACATGGTGTGTAACTTTAGGTATGATAATGTACCCTACACCACACTAAGTAATGGTGAAATGGTCTTAAAGGATTATAAAAAAATGTGTTTAAGTTGGATTTGTGAAATGGTCTTCCATTCTGTCCTCACCAAACAAGTCTTGATGGACCAAGGGTCTCACAACTTTGATTGAATGATGTTGGCCATAACTTGAGGTACAACATTCACTCACCCCTTGATGCAGGAGCATCCAATGGTGCAGGGCAATCTTGCATCACCCAAAAAAATGTTTTCTTTATTTTCTTTAGTTGTTTTGAGTCCCATGATGGCACTTAAGGGGTATAAGACTGTCAGGCATCAAAAATAGGAAAAAATGGGCACTTACTATTTTTAGTAAGTCAACCTAAATGGGCTCGTATGGATGTGAAAATTTACCCCAAGGAGCAGAGCAAAAAAAAATATTTGGTCGCAAAAGAATCACCTCAATACTTTACATGGTTTGAGAGAAATTAAAGTTTTCGTCTCGAGAAATTTCTCCAATGCAACTTCAATTTTAGATATAAAATTTAGAGGCCCCGGAATAACTCAAAAAGTGGTTGAACCGACCTACGGTGGGTTTAGATATTGTAGAGCTTGTCAAGAGTTTTCCAATGATATGCAATAATAACAAATCGAACACTCGGATCAAAAGTTATGGCCTCGCAAAGTTGGTCCTCTAAAAAGTGAATTTCATAAATATTTCTTCCTAGGACAAAAATTGAATGGTGGGACTTTTGGTGCCAAAACAAAATGGGAAATTTGAACTTTCTAGAACATTCTAGGGTAGTTATTGGGGAAAATAAAAAGGGTTAAGTGGGGATTGTAGAAGGTGGCCCTGATAGTGCAGATTGTGGCTCTGAATAATAGATTTTCTTTTCTTAGTTGATTTTTTTGTAATGAATCAAGCCCACGAGGCTATAGCATGTAAGCTTTGAATTTGTAATTTCTATTTTCTAAAAATAATTGAAAGTGGGTCATTTTTTTGTCTTGCATTTTCTATGTTGTTATCTATTGTTGTGATTTTTGTGGGTTTTGGGCAGTGTGGTCCTCATCAAGTCGTATCAGAGAAGGAGTTCCTGAGCCTATAATAGAGCGCCGAATGTGAGGCAGTTACAATAGGACTTGTGAGTGTGGGTTGAGTTGAATATGCCTCCAAGACATGCCCAATATGGTAGAGATAGAGGTTGTGGTGGTAGAGGAAGAGATCCACCTAGAGATGAAATCAGAGCCCTTAGAATGCATAGTGGAGGATTGGTTAGACATTTTGGTCAAGATAAGACCATTGCTCTTGTCAGTGGAAATTATTATTGGACATAGTTACAACAATATGTGAAGAAGTTTGTAGAAAGTTGCAGAGTATGTCAGATGGAAAAAGGAACAAGTTAGAATACTGGATTGTATCAACCATTACCTATACCTGAGAGGCCATGGGAGGATATTAGCATGGATTTTGTTCTTGGCTTACCAAGGGCACAAAGAGGGCATGGTTCCATATTTGTGGTGGTGGATAGATTTTCAAAGATGACACATTTCATTCTGTGTCATAATACCAATGATGTTGTTCATGTTGTAGAGTTGTTTTTCAGAGAGGTAGTGAGACTACATGGTCTACCAAAGAGTATAGTCTCAGATAGAGATACCAAATTTGTTGGTTATTTTTGGAGGACATTATGGAAGAAGCTAAAGATAGATTTGAATTTTAGTTTTGCACACCATCCATAGACTAATGGAGAAACAAAGATGGTGAATAGGAGTTTGGGCAACCTGCTAAGATGCTTAGTTGGAGATAAGCCCAAGGGATGGGATTTGATTATACCACATGCAAATTTTTCTTACAACAATTCTGTCAATAGGAGCACTAGTAAATCACCATTCTAGATTATATATGGGACTAGTCCAAGAACTACTTTTGAATTGAGAAAGATGGATAAGGGGGAGAAGAGTAGTGTTGAGGCTAAATATTTTGTTGAGCACCTGAAGAATTTGCACAAAGAGGTGAAGAAACATATCAATAATATGAAATCACAATATAAGGCTTAGGTGGATCATAAAAGGAGGTATAAGGAGTTTCAGGTAGGAGATGAAGTTATGGTTCATTTGTGAAAGGAAAGGTTTCCAGTTGGTACATACAATAAGTTAAAGATGAAGAATTTTGGGCCATGCAAGATCTTGAAGAAGCATGATTTAGGAAATGCTTATGAGGTAGAGTTGCCTAGTGGAATAAATATTTCTCCTATGTTCAACATTGCTGATTTGACAGAGTATCATGAAGGTGATATAGAGGAGGGGCAGAAAAATGAACAGTTGAAAATTCTAGCACCTACTTCAGAGAAGAACTTGAGATAAGAGAAATATAAGAGAAATATTGGATAGCCGTGTGAGTGGAAGCACAAGAAACAAGCAATATGTAGAGTACTTGGTGAAATGGAGAGGAAGGCCTACTAAAGATTCATCATGGTTATCTGAGGCTAAGGATAACCATCTTGGTTTCCCTCTAACTCCTGAGAAGTGACAGGATCACTTTTCAAATTAGCCTGGGTGTCTGATGCAAGAGCATCCAACAGTGCAAGGAAATCTTGCATCACCAAAAAAAATTGTTCTCTTTACTTTCTTTAGTTGTTTTGAGTCCCATGATAGCACTTAAGGGGTATAAGATTGTTAGGCATCAAAAATAGTGAAAAATGAGCACTTACTATTTTTAGTAAGTTGACCTAGATGGGCTCATATGGATGTGAAAATTTACCCCAAGGAGTAGAGTAGAAATTTTTTTTTGATTGTTAAAGAATCACCTCAATACCCTACATGGTTTGGGAGAAATTAAAGTTTCTGTCTTAAGAAATTTCTCCAATGCAGCTTCAAATTCAGATATAAAACTTTAGAGGCCCCAAAATAGCTCAAAAAGTGGCCGAACCGACCTATGATGGGTTTAGATGTTGTAGAGATCATTGAGAGCTTTCCAATAATATGGAATAATAGAAAATCGAACACCTAGATCAAAAGTTATGGCCCTATGAAGTTGGTCCTCTAAAAAGTGAATTTCATAAAAATTTCTTCCTAGGACATAAATTGAATGGTGAGACTTTTGGTGCCAAAATGAAATGGGGAATTCAAACTTTCTAGAACATTCTAGGGTGGTTATTGGGGAAAATAAAAAGGGTTAAGTGGGGGTTGTAGAAGGTGGCCCTGATAATGTAGATTGTGGCTCTAATTAGTAGATTTTGTTGTAATGAATCAAGCCCATGAGGCTGTAGCATGTAAGCTTTGAATCTATAATTTCTAATTTCTGAAATAGTTGAAAGTGGGTCATTTTTTTGTCTTGCATCTTCTGTGTTGGTCTCTGTTGTGATTTTTGTGGGTTTTGGGCAGTGTGGCCCTTATCACCCCTTTGTATACCCCACTATAGAATTTGGTTGAGGTCACCATTGAGGTGAAGAAATAGTGAAGAAGGCATCCTAAAGGGAAAGAATTTACTAGGTATTTTTCGTCACCCAAGATCAAATGAAGTGCAAGGGAAGAATATACACACAAACTAGCAAGCCTTGGGTTATAATATATATAAAAAAAGAGTAAATGTGAGATTTTTTATTATCTCCAAGATCACACTAAGTGTAAGGAGAGACAATATGTCTACACAACCCTCCAAACATGGAAAACAAGATTGATTTACGAACTACTCTAACTTTAGTGCCTAGATTAGTGGGAAAAAATATTGGACAAATGAAACCTACACAAAACCATTTGTAATCTTGATGATTCTAATCTTTGAAAAGTGTATATAGGTTGCACCACTTTGTTAGTTTCACAAAATGAAAGTTTCACATATTTTTGGAAAATATAACGATCTAAGCCTTTAAAGGTTCCATTTAAATGATTTTAGTTAAAGAGAGTTTGATCAAACCCCCTTGGATAGAACCTCGTTATTTTTAAACCATGCCTATAATGGAGTCTCCTCTACACCTATCAAAATGTTGATAAAAAACCACTTTTGATTTACCTTTTGGGTGATCCAATGAATTAATTTAAATTTTATGTTTTGTAAGTATGTAGCCCTTATTATAAGCTTCGCAAAAAGTATAGTTTTAAATAAATTTAATTTGATTATTATATTTATTTTTTATTTCTTATGAATGTAGGTTTTTCAATGAACATCAAGTTCTTTGTTTCACACATACAAAAAATAGGAAAATAGAGAAAATTTTTTACAAAAAATACATGCGCACTAGGTATTGATGTCCTCATTCTAACAAAAAATGAATAAGTTAATTCAAATGCATACAAAAAAAGTTATGTGGTCTAAAGTACACCTTTGTCCAAATTATGATTACTTTGAATTGAAAAATTAATTAAAAAATATGTAACAAAAAATTATGAAAAAATATCCATGCACTAGATATTGGTGTGACAAATCTATATTTTAAAAACTAGAATTGTATCATTTCTCTAAAACAAGTTATGTGGTTCGGAGTAAACATCACTTTTAAAAAATATTGTTTAGTAGAAAAAATAAGTTATTAAAAAATACATAAAAGGATTCAATTTTTTTTAAAATATAATTAGAATCCACACACAAAATCTCACAAATCACTAGCTTGATTAATCTTCAAATTCTTAATGGTTTAGCTGCTATAGGTGTAAGAAAGTGAAGATTTGGTGAAAAATGTTGATTTCAATGTCAAGTTTGGCCAAAAAGTGTAACCCATTATTGTGGGATCACCCATATCCAAATATTTGTTATTCTAACACATTATTTCCATTGTGCCATTGGCTATATAATGTCAAGTCAAAGACAATGGTTCTTATAGATCAAGAGTTTTGAATTGTCAATCATAAAAAAAATCATTTAATGACTTACACATCACTTAGATCTTGTAAAAGTAAAAAAGATATGAAGTGTTGTGTCATTGGATCAAAATGAGTTAGTTATCCTATGGGCCTTATGATAAAAGAAATGAAGAAAAAGTGGCATTTTGGTGCTCCTCTAGAATAATTCAGTTAGGTCATAGTCTCCAAGTCACATCATTAACTAAAACATAGTTTTGTAGCTCATGCAACAAAATGAGGGCATTGATCCTCATATATTTTATTTTAAAAGATACAAATTTATAAGCAATTATAGTTTTTGTAAACATGCAACTAGTTCAGATATTATCATTACTCTAGAAAAATCATGTAGACTACAAGCCATTGATATAAAAAGCAAGGGGATGAATTAATATACATCTAGCACCTGTGGATGTTTCTAAAAAATATTGAATTTTTAAGATTGTACATCTTGCCTTTCTAATTTTCTCTTGGTTCATTTATGAAGAGAAAGTGACATTTTATCTTGAAATATATATGTTAAGATTTCTTCCTATTAGAGAATTATTGATGTTGTGCCTATGTTTATTAATTTCAAAAAATGGTATTGATAATTATTTGAAATCATGCATTTATATTATCTTTGATGCCATAATCCACTATTATGATTTGATTGGCAAGCATTGTTCTAAGTGTTAGTATAAGTTTGATTATTCAATGCATTGTCATATTTTAGGTTCTTTTATAAGTTTTTTCTTTCTATTTTCTCCATAAAATTGAAGTAAAATTCTTTGAATATCTAATGAATAGTTGGATTCTAAAATATTTGAGGTCATTTTACAAGTCAAATCCCACATTTGTAGGATTTCCATTTGTTGGTGTTAGTCTTCATATGAGAGTAATTGAACACTAAACTTGTCAAATCTAGTGCCAATTAGAAAGAAGAGTGGTGAGATAGGCTATGTGTTGAATTTAGAGATTTAAATAAGGCATACATCTCAAATATCACTAATTGCTACCTTAAATGGAGAAATTTCTTCATATAGTGGTAGGGTTAGAAAAAATTTCTCAACTAGGATTTTTTTTTAGATATAAAAAAAATGAGCTCAAAGAAGAGGATCAAAATAAGACTACATTCACCACGACATCCAGAGTAATTTTCCTTTGAAAAAATGTATTTCATCCTATCAAATGTTAGAGAAACCTTTTAATGCACCATGAACATCACGTTAAGTGAATTGATTAATAATATAATCTTGGTTTACTTGGATTATCTTACAATCTTCTCCAAATCAAAAAAGGATCATTTTTCACATTTACAGAAATCTTAACAAAAGTGTCAAGAATTCAAGATCTCACTAAACCCTAAAAATTGTATTTTTGGGGTCCCCTAGAGTAAGATCTTGGCATGTACATAATCTCAAAAGAAGGAATCTCTATAAATATCAATAGGGTAAAATTATTAATAGATTTACCATTATTAGTGAATAAGAAAGTTATTCAATCTTTCTTAAGAAAGATCAATTTCATGGGAAGGTTAATCTCAAATTTTGTAAGCCTAATTAGACCTATCACCCTCATGTTAGAAAATGATAAAGAGTTTAAGTGGACTGTAACGCCCCGCCGTGTGAACCCCAAAGGACAAATACATAATAATTACAACACAATTTTTTTTTTTTTAAAACGTATGGCAAACATATATGTAAATGTATTAAATCATGACATGAATTTCATTTAAGAAGATTTATTAACACATACATCCTTTGGGGTACACGAAGAGTCATTACGAGACTGAGATCCACACATCAACAATAAAGAATAAAATCCAAAGATATAATCCATAATAAGATAACACAAACATGATAATCATTGATAAGACACCATCTATATAAATACAACATATGCATAATTAACTCAACACATTGAATAACAACTGCCAATAACCACATAAGGTTTAATGTTACATTACAATACAATGATCAAGATGTACAATGATACAAAAGTGGTCCCAATCATAAATGGAAACCATACATGAGATAACATGATACAAATGAATACAAAATATCACAACTGGCTCCAAGACAAATACAACTCTAGGGTCGCTGCATCCACACCAATCCGCACCTCTCGATCCTCGACTGGGGACCCAATGGGGTGCTTAGCACGTTCCACCCGACCATGTGAGTCCGAAGACCCAGCCCCCATGCTAGGAGCTGACAAGAAGAGTCCTCAACCAAGAACATCCAAACACGGAAACCACAAGACTCCACAATATACAAAAGTATCATAAAACTCAAGGATTACAAGAGTCAATATAATAACTTAAAGTTGCAAATCCCAACACATAAATCAAAACAATGACCAATAAGCAAGTAACCAAAGAATGATCAAGAAACACTTACAATTCAAATCACAATTAAACAATATAATAAAATCATATCATAGTATCATAAGATATAAGATTGTAAATCAAATATAAATGAGATCATAGAAGACCGAAAAACATACTAAGATGGATTAAAACAATAATCATAAATCAATTTAAATCAATTTAAAACAACAATCTAAACCAACTCCCATAACCTACTTCCAGAGGAACACAATAAAGTAAAACAAATGGGCAACTAGAGAAGAGTGTCATCACATAGCCTACATGGGTTCTCCTGGCCCTTCCTCCAAACTGAGAAGCCGGCCCCCATCTATGGATCTCCTGGCCCTTCCTCCTACTTGAGGCGCCGGCACCATAGGGTAGCTCATGCGGAGCCGATAACCTCTCATGAGGACGAGGTTACGACCTTGCCAACTACGGCCTTCTCAGCCTTCCATTAGTCTGCGGAAGCACTAATGAAGACGAGGCATCCATTTTTTTTTAATCTTGTAATGATATTACTACCCAACCCTCCTAAGTTAATTATTAGATTTTCACTTGATTACCAACTCACTCGTGGGTTCTCCCGAGCCCTTCCCCTTAAATGGGGCGCCGGCCCCCACGAGGAGCCACTCTCCCTAGAGACCCAACAATAACAAACCAAAACCAAGAAACCAAGGGTTGTACCATCAAAATAAGAATATAAGATCTCAACTGAGAAGCATGCGAGGCATTACCCATCTCGCTATAAATACAATATCCAAGTCTCAACAATTCCCGTACTACCCTTCTCAAAATCATGAAACCAAATCACTTGCCACATCAAGGCACATAAAGAGAGAGAACATCAATTATCAATCATCTCAAGCCTCTGGAAGCCAAAAGAATGAAAACCCACAAACAAGGGTAAAATGAAGCAACACAAGTTTTTCCCAATAATTCCACACAAGGATAAAAATTCCTTCAAATATGAGATTAACTCTGAAAAGCCACACACAGAAAGTTTCATCAAAATCCATCTACAAATAAATCAACTCTAAAACACAAATACGATCCATATATCAACAATGGTGTCACCTCAAAAATGAATCATAGAAGAAAATCAACCGTTAATTCAACAAAAATCACTCAACATCCAAAAGCCACCAATTAGATGTTCCACGGGAGACCTCAATTTTCTCCTCACAAGAATCCCTTAGAGTGGTACGTAAATCACCTTCATAATAATCAACAACATGACAATGACAACAATAAACCATTTACATTCCCAAATAAAAACCAACCTACTCAAAACAAACCAAGAATTCACCATGTAAGGTTGAATGAATAGCAACACAACTTAAATTAAAGAAGATCACCAACTCACGTCAACTCAAGAAAAATCACAGTGAAAGGTTTTTTTCAAATAACGCATAAATCGACATGAACCCAACATAATGAAATCACTTCCGAAGCCAAGCAATTCCAAAGAGGACACCACAAACAAAATACTCCAAATTACCCTTAAATGAACAATGACCCTTCAAATACAAGTTATCCATTCATTCAAAAAAAAGAATTAATTTAAAATAAACAAAGGAACTCTAAAATCACATATCGTAATTGTCCCAAGGCATATTTTAACATATCATAATATTCCTCATCATTAATCTCATAATTAAATTAAAAGATTATTTCCCTCGAACAATAATATTTGAGACAATCTTAATACAATCTCCTAGTTATTTAGCTTACACACTAATCTTACCATTCTACTCTAAGGGGTATAAAATAACAATATTCACCTACCAATTAACAAAGAATAAGCCATAATAATTGTGGTAATAATATTATCCTATATTTCTTATTCTTCTTAGACAATTTGCTAATCCTTTAATAATGGAAATAACCTTCATTCAAATTTAGTGTCAAGGAAACTTAACTTTGCTTATCTCTATCTAAGTAACCATTCTCAATCTAAATATAGTCTTATTTCCTTTATAAGTCCCAATCACTATTTTCTACAATGGTTAAAGAAACACCAAGACTTACTTGTTGTATACATAACAAGATTTACTACCAAGTATACATATATAAGGAAATACCCAGTTATAACTTAAATACCACTTCACATTAGAATTCCTCATTAAATTTCTTAGACCCAACCCATTTCAAGGATTCCAAATTTAACATATCCAAAAAGTCTCTAATCCAAGAGAATGCAATCAAGGTAGATCTAGAAATCTTCTAGTGTTCTACCCTCAAATTCAATATCATTACACTAATGCAAAATTTCTAACATCCTCCCAATCTCCAATTTCGAGCCATACCTATTATCTTAAATAGGTAGATAATAATAAATTATAATACAGACAAAGATATATCGTGATGACAAGATATGTTGAATAGATCTCCAATAGTTAACCATTCTCTAATCTATATTTATGTTAGCATTCTTGATGTTGTCACTGAACTAAGTAATTATAGCTGCAATAGAGATAGGTTGATTAATAAAACAGAGGGATCCCTTAAACCTTTAAACTTTCTAATAAGCTCAGGTACGCTGTTAAGACAGTTGACAAATGAAACACAAAGAAATTATTTGATTTACTACACCTATGCAAGACTAAGATATGCAGCTGTGACAGGTTACCAATGGTTTCAGGAAGACTCTTAATTTCTGCACAATGCCTCTACTTTAAATGGCGCTACAGTAATAGGTTGCAAAGTATATCAGAAAAAAAAAACAAATTTAGACATTGCAGCTGAGATGGGTCACCAATGGTTTTAGGGAGGTTATTTAAATTTTCACACTCTCCTAAGTATAAATGCTGCAGCGGTGATAGGCTGCCAAGAATCAGGGAGATTATATAAATTTAGATTACCAGACTACGTGAAGAAGCTCATCTAAACGCTGAATCCAATAACATCAATTTCTCTCAGCTTCGACTGAACGGAGGTAATTGGCAAAAGCTTGAAACATTGCGCAGACCAAGAGAATTAAACAATCTGCTCACTGGTCCACAATTTCTTCGCTTGAACAATCTGCTCAATGACGGCATCAAAGAAGACACACGAACCAAGCTTCCTCCAAGTTTGAGGTGGTTACGGACAATAATGAAATGTTAAAAATCGTAGTCCAAAAGCATATTTACAAGCAACATCGAGAAGAACGGCAATTTTCTGGCGGTAAAGATATCATAAAGAAGCTAAAATTTAAAGACAAAATGCAGAAGGTTCTTTTCATTTACTTAGGGCAACAGTGAAATATTAAAACAATAAAATGCACAAACAGAGAAAAAAAAACAGCTTTGAATCACCGGATACACGCACATCCGACCTTCCTAGACGCCTCCTATTTAGAGCTTTGATTCCTCGTTCATTAGAAGTAAATACAGTAGATGCGGACAAAGGATGAGGCAAACAAGTCAAACGAATCAATTTCAATTGAAATAGACTACCCCAAAATTTCCTTTCTATCACTGTTGTATCCTTGACAGGGTGGCTCAAATTTTTTTATGGCTTAGATGACATTGACATATTGACCCAAAGATTGCTCAGCTGAGGGATTCAAAACCCTTTGTTGAACTCATGCATAGTACATGCATGTGCAAAATAATGAACAAAAGAAAATAGCAGATCAGACATGACACAAACAGGAATGTGTGGCAAGTGGGGTTAGTACAAGGCATGTATTACAGTTGTATACCAATAACAGGGTCATGCAAGAATTACTGACGCAGAAAGGAAAGCTGCGATTCTACTTTGCCTTTGGTTTCATTCTGTCATCAAAATTTAAAGAGCGATACAGTGATGGACTCAATGGCAGACATTGCACTATCGTCTATAACGAGAAAGCTCAAGATCCGCCTTGCTGTCTCCTTCTCCTCTGGCAGAATGACATAATTTATTACTTCACACCAGCAATATCACATACCTTAAACCAAACATTTCACTTGTTAAAGAATATTGTTTCCAGTGAAATGCAATCGAAAACCATGAACAAGTTGAAGCAGTCTTGCTTCAAAACCCTTCTTCTATCAGGGTATTGTTCAAGGTCGCACATTTCTTTCGTTAATACCATGAGCTTAGATGTAGACAGAAGTTATCCTGTTACTAAAAACTAAAAGAGAAAATGTGAACGAGCTATGGGAATATTTTGTTTTGTATGAAAGAGCTCTGCAATCCACTCGATTCATACACATATTTCACCTACTAATAAATACTTTCTTTCAGGCATGAGAATGAATAAAATTAATTTGAAGGGGAAGTGCGCATCGAAGTACCTCTAATCAACTCCAACGTAACACTCAAAAGTTGATCTTCCAAGACTTGTTAGCTGCGGCGTCCCTGGTTAGCCTCCCTGCTGCCCCCCAAAAAGGTCCAGAGGCTCAAATACCTTTTTCCAGAAATCCTCATGGCAGACCCAAATGCAGTCGTTACTTTCAGGACTCATGCAACCCTCTCCAAATTAAGGAGTCCTCCCCATTTTCAAGCAAAATGCCGATCATCGTTGTAAAGCTGAACTCCCCCTTCTTTTCTTTTTCGGTCAGTTACCATTCCCCCTCCTTCTCCCTTCATTGCATATGCTATAATTAGCCTAGTATTCATTTTTGCATGTTCTGCACTGCTTTTAATTTTGTAACTGCTTTCTGAAGATTCCCTGCCTTTTTCTATTTTTCTTGCTTTCACCCGAGTTCGAGACTTATCTTTTTTTTTTAAGTTTTATTAACCTTCACTTCACCTTCCTTACTAAATCATTATCCTTCCATCAAAAGAAATTACCAATATGACTTAACTGTAACTTCCTTTTTTTTTTTCCTTAATAATTCATTAAATCAATTTATTAGTTTATTATTTTTATTTCTAATTCATTTAAATTATATAGGGCTTGATTTTTAATTAAATTACCTAATAAAACAAAATCATACAAAATATTACTTTGTAAGCAACTTAATTAATTACTTCATAAAATTACTTATTTTAACCAATCTTCTCTATTACGCCACTACCCTTATTCATGATTTTATAATTGACTCTTTAATATATGAAACAAGTAGATCAACTATTAAATATTTAATAAATATTTAATAATTTAATCTTTCTTTTAGTTATAATAAAATATATTTATTTTTAATAAATATTTTCACCTTAATTTATTTAAACTAAATAAATTATTAATAATATTTATTTAATCAAAGAAAATAACAATAAAACAAATTAAAATCAAATGATACCCTACCTCCCATAATTGAAAACAATACGACGATATCACAGACGAAGGGACACTACATGGACTCCAAAATAGTGGCAATCTTTTGAAAAAATAAAAAGAAACAATATCCATTGCTTAGTGTTCTAGCGAATCATGAAATTTCAAAAGTTTTCATCACACATATGTATGGATGATACTGTTGGGAATAGGATGCCATTTAATTGCGATCCTAAACATATTTCATGTATCTCCTAAGTCCTTGGAAAGTGTTCCCCAACACTAAGATAAGAAAGATATTAAATTCAAAAGAAATGAACATGCAAATTGACATTTGTAATTATTCCTAAATGATAGGAACATGTGGGGACACCCAAGAAGAGCTCCTAAAAAATAGGATCACATGGGGCACCCACATGGAAGGTGGAACCCACCTTGATTAAGTTAATTGTTTGGAGGATTGATAACACTTTAGTAATTCATGTTTAGATCCTCCAAGTTAGGGATTGATATTTACATGAGTGGAGTTTAGTCCAGTTCAATTTAGTTCAGTTATGGTTCGGTTAACTTTAGTTGTGCATGTAGTTAGTTTCAATTGAATGATAGTTGACTTGAGTTTACACGAGTTTCATGACTAATGACTTTAGTTGAATGACAGAGAATAGGTGGATACATTCAGTTAAGTGGGGATGATCAATCATGCATAATGTTTGCATAAATTGGTGGAGAGATATGTTTTAGCTAACTAAGATTGACTTGGGACCACCTTGGGCGCCCAAGTTGGAATCTTTGAGTTAACACTTTTTGCATGAGAAGATATTTACAAGGCTCGGTTAAGTGGGCCCATACTTAGGTGCCAAATTTGAGGTGATGCTTGCAAGATATTTTCTTGACCAACGATTAGTTAAGTGTTCAGTTTGGGGCATCTAAATTGAGGAGACTTTGGTTTTGACTTCATGTTACAATGTGGAACTCTACTTGCACAATCTATTGGTAGATTTTTGAGATGAGATTTATGCTCTTATATTTGATAAATCTTATGAGTTTACATGCACATTAATTGTCTATTTATTGCAACAATTGCATTAGAGTTTATTTCAGGGTTAGCAAGTTAAGTGTTTAGTTTGAGGTGCCTCAATTGAGGAGATTTTGGTTTTGAATTCATGCTACAGTGTGGAACTCTACTTGCACAATCTAGGCATAGATTTTTGAGAGGAGCTTTATGCTCTTGTATTTGATAACTCTTATGAGTTTGTATGCTCATTAAATGTATATTTATTGCAACAATTGCATCAGAGTTTATTGCAGGGTTAGTAGGTTAGCAGGTATAGCTTGTGCATGTGTGAAGGTTTGAAGCATGGCATGGGATGTGTGGATTCATGCTTGGTCACATGGAATGCATGGATAGCTTGTGTTGTAGAAAGTGAATGGAAGTTTTATGCAAGTTGTGAAGAAGGATTGTTGAAGGAAAGGATGTTAAAAGATACAGGACAAATAAGAAGGGGGTGAATCAGCTATCACAAATTTCCAACTTAAAACTTCAACACATATCAATTCCTTAATTAAACTATTATATTATTAAGTATAAACATGAACCATAGATAATAGAAAGTAAATTAACACAATAAACACCAGATTTTTATGTGGAAAACCCAAGGAGAGAAAAACCATGGTGAGTATTAACTCACAATATAAGGTAGTTTCAAACTAAAAAATAAAAGGCTCACTGCCTTGAAAGGACTCACTATCTGGATACAAAAGCTCACTGCTTACAAGGGAGGATCATTACCTACAAAAAGATTCACAAAACAAAATTGGGCTTCACAACCAAAATGAACTAAGAATAATGCACCTAACACGTGTCGATGCAGTTCCAGTGATGCTTAATAGACTGACTTAACACACTTCATCATTTATGCTCACTTTCACATTTACTACTACTTCATTGTTCACATACACACACACACTTCTCTATCTCTCTCACTGCTAAAACTGTCCAACCTATACACATACATATATACTTGATCTATCTGTAAGCATCAATTAGGTCGGCCTAATTAGATGCATTTCATTTTTACCAAAAATACTAACTGTCAGCTTCAGGAATTCACAAAATATTTCTCAAAAGCAATTCAAACATCTAGCACGCTACATCATGTCAGCATAGATCTAAGATAGGTTGCACATATATCTACATAGCAAAATTAATTCACCGTATCACAATTAACCCAAGAAGTCAACAAGGATTAAACTTCAATGCAAAAAGCAACCAATAGAATAATGTCACTATGTCATACGAGCACTAGAGAACATAATATTCTGAACATGCATGCCTTCAACAATCATAATTTTTTTTCCAAAACCGTAAGCATTAATTACCAATTGCGGAGGAATACATACTAGAATACCAGAGAGTGCAACTAGAATACCGGTTCAGATACCAAACCAAAATACTAGATCAAGCACTGTCTTAGACTTGCAGTCACAACATGGTGACATCAATGACAACACAAAAACTATAGAGATAGTCATTCTTCTCCATTCTTCCAACAATATCCCCTTTGTCATTGATGGTAACATGTGCCAAAAATAAATATTCAAAAAAAAAATCTCAAATCTCTCCAAACTCTCCCCCAATCACTCCAATCTCTCCCCCTTTGGCATCAATAGAAAAGAATAGCCAAATACAATGTAAATATGGTGAAATCAAAATAAAAAAGATTCTAATTCTTCAAAAACTTCAAGCCATCCAAAAATTTCAAACAAAAATTGAATTAACTTCATTTTGTTCAAATTCCTTTTCCTCTTCCTTTTCTTCTTCACCAAAACAAAAACAACAGAAATTGAGCACTTTGGATTCAAGTAAAAATAACACTCTTCACCTGAAAAACTTTCTTGTATCTTTCCTTGAGAATTGGACATAATTTCTTCCAGTTAAATGTACCTAAATCCATTCTTGTGTAGATGCTTTCCAATAAGCCCAATAGAGTAAAAGAAGATGACCAATATGAACACTATCTTTCAACATCTTCTATGTCAGTAAGTATTCCAGAAAGATGGTCTAATCGGACCTCAACAATCTTTGTAAGGAGCTAGAAGGTTTTCACCTCACCATCTCTTTTTCTTTGTACAACAATCAGTTTAGCTTGCAATGCAACAACTCTCAGCCTTTGTTTCCCTTCTTTGTGTTCAAAGATATCAAAGTTTTTTCCAATTTTGTTCACTTCAGATTCAATTGCTTCAATTCTACTTCTGAAATTATCTACCGTAGCAGGCCACTAAAGACAATACTTGTAAATATTTGATATTTATTTAATGCATTTCTTCATTTCCATGATAATTTTAGATAATCTCCACTTAGCTTTAGTACATCTTTTTTAAACCAAGGCTTCAAAATTACATCCTTTCGAACCTTCAAGCAACATGTTTTCTTCAACAATCTCAACTAAATTTTCTATTAGGGAGCCAAAGACAATTGATACGTCAATACCTTTTGAAGTAGATAATCTACCAGAGCATCATCAATTTTCAGTCTATCAATAGGACATGCTGCATTCCATATCTCACCAATCTTCTTCATTTTTCCTTTAATCAACATAGTCTAGATGTCATCTGGATCAGAGGATTTAGATCCAGGTAGAGATCCTTCTTCCCTCTCTTCCGAAAAGACAATGATATCTTCAGTTATAGTTTTCTTTTTCTTTGATTCTAGAGGGGAATCACCAATAAAAGCTTCCAATTCTCTTTTATCAAAGGATGAACCTACTTCAAACTGACTTGGTGCTGACATACCAGAGCAAAGATTTTTTTTCAAGGATGTGAAATAATATTTTCACACACTTACATTATCTGCCAATGCTTCCAGGTATTTGTAAACTTGTTTCCAAATAGGAATACCAGATTCCTACACAACATTATCTTTTCTCGATAGGGAAATCTAAAATTAAAACACCAAGCACACAAGCAAATATTCAAAACAAAAGGGATAACCCTCAATCATTGACATTCAAACATTTTCAGAAAGATTCTCAAGAAATAGACCACACAAATCAAATTTCCTATTTTCCTTGACCATCATATGTGCAATATGAACAACAATAGCTGATGTTGAACCTTCACGATTTTTAAAATAGATTTTTTAAGAAACACCATATGAAAAATTCCTTACAGCCAAATCTATGAGAGTGTTTACCAATAGGGCTCAAGAGTCTTCACTAATGCCAATCATTTCCTCCACATCTTTATACTTTATAGTTTTCTTTCTAGGAAGATCCCCAATATTGCACAAGCCAGTAATCGCTTCAATCACTTCCTTCTTGATTAAGTAGGGTTTTTCCAATACAATATTGTCATTCTTGAAATAATTCAACAAGAACAAAATAAACTCTTTATTAGAAAACCACATAAGTTCTCTCCACAAATCCATACCTAGAGTTTTTATGCTCTATAGTTCATTTTCCTTCAGCCCTATTTCCATTTCTTTCATCTTTTTATGATCAAATTCTTCTATTTCAAATCCTTTCAGCTTCAAGTGGAATGATGCCACTTGATTCTATGTCCATTTCTTCTCTCTTGAATTCATTAATAAAAACTTATTTGATTTTCTTCTTCCCCTTTTGCAAATTGAGAAAAGATTCTAGATTACCCTTATCAATTTTTTGAATTCCCTTTAGAATTGCTTCAAGATCGCTTCAAGATCACTCCAGGGAGCCTTTCAAGTTCTTCAAATGCTTAATTAATCAGGAAGACTCACAAATTTCAACTTATACACCATCAAATTTACCCTAAGACACATTAAATGCAACAAACATCAAAAAG
Source organism: Sequoia sempervirens (assembly GCA_007258455.2). Classification (NCBI taxonomy): domain Eukaryota; kingdom Viridiplantae; phylum Streptophyta; class Pinopsida; order Cupressales; family Cupressaceae; genus Sequoia; species Sequoia sempervirens. The sequence goes on from VDFB02373365.1 coordinate 5,415,267, forward strand.
TTGCTAAACACATTATTCTCAACATAGAAAACCCTAATTTAGTTTGCAAATCATCATGATAACATGTTTTCTTTTAGTTCTTTTTCCAAAACCTTTGATCCTTCATTCCTCACATTTCACCCTTGTGCTAGCCTCTGACACACCATTTATCAAGGGGTTTTTTATAATTTTCTGATAATGCTCCCCCTAAGACCATGCTAGGTCTAATTCGTGGAGGATTCGTCTGTACTAGATAAGGGCACAGACACATCAATAGCTTTAGTTTTTTCTTCTTCTTTCTTCTTCCATATATTATTCATCTCTTGCTTTATTTCTTCTTTTTTAACTTTCTTTACCAGATCATTCTTCTCTACTAGAGTGGAATTATTTCATTTCTTACTTCTAAAAACTTTTGAAATATGTCCTAGTTTATTGCAATTATAATAGACAACACTTTTCTAATTAATCTAACCTTCATTACCTCTCAACCTACATTGATTTTCTCTATGTCCAAATTTGTTACAGGTATAGTAGTAGCCATAAAAAGATTGATTCATTTTTTGTATATTAAATTTGTTCCTCATTACCCAACTTATCATTCTCACTTGAGATCTACATTCAGTAGCTTTATGTCCAACCTTCTTACATTCAAAACATTGTCTGGTGAAGGGACTAGAAAACAGGTTCTTCCTGCTCCTACATTCTGTTACCTTGTGACCATATTTATTATAAAAAAAAAAACACCATTGAAACAGGGATATCTTTGTGCATTAGGATATCTCATAGGCGGTATCCTTGTAAAATTTTAGAATTTATTTTTTGACTCCTTTTGTCCTAAGTCATCTAATTGTCCTTAGAACTTTCACCTGCATCATTTCCTAAACCAGCTTTGTCTTTACTTGATTTCTATCCAGCAAGTAATTCTCCAAGCTTATCCGAGCTTTATTTGAAGTTATTCTCATAGAGTTTTGATTTTTCTAGTTCAATCCTAAGGTTTACTACCTCCTATTCTAGTTTAGAGCATTCATAAGACTTATTTTGTACTATTGTGTTAAGACATTCTTCAATTCTCTTCTTCTCTTCTATTGTCACTTTTAGTCCAATTATCTCTTGTTTCAGTTTCTCACTCACTTCTCTGTGTCTTTCCTTGAATTTCTTAATTTGTTCTTTTAGCTTCCGAACACATTCATTTGCTTCATTCAAATTCTCTTTCAGATCTTTGTTTTCTCTTTCCACTTTGTCAAGATCCTCAAGAATAGTTCGAAGCTCTCCTTTATCATCCATCTAATCAACCTTCAAGATCCTCCTCAAGCAGTTAAGCTCTTCACCAAGGAACCAAGGATTTGATGCCAATTGTTAAAAGATGTAGGGCAACTAAGAGGGGGAGTGAATCAGTTGTCACAAAATTCTAGCTTAAAACTTCAACACATATTAATTCCTCAACTAAACTATTCTGTTATTAAGTATAAGCAAGAACCAAAGATAACAAAAAGTAAATTAACACAATACACACCAAATTTTTACGTGGAAAACCCAAGGAGGAAAAAACCATAGTGAGGATTAACTCACAATATAAATTAGTTTCAAATTGAAAAATAAAAGGATCACTGCCAAGGGCTCATTGCCTTGAAAGGACTCACTGTCCAGATACAAAAGCTCACTACTTACAAGGGAGGCTCACTACCCACAAAACAAAATTGGGCTTCACAACGAAAATGAACTAAGAATAATGCACCTAACAAGTGCTGATGTAGTTTTAGTGATGCTCAATAGACTAACTTAACACACTTCATCATTTTTCTCACTTTTGCATTTAATATTGCTTCATGGTTCACATACACACACACACACTTCTCTATCTCTCTTGTTGCTAAAACTATCCAACATATATACATATATATACATGATCTATTCGCAAGCATCAATTAGGTTGGCCTAATTAGATGCATTTCATTTTTACCAAAAATACTAACTTTCAGCTTCAAGCATTCACAAAATATTTCTAAAAAGCAATTCAAACATCTAGCACACTACATCATGTCAACATAGACCTAAGATAGGTCGCACATATATCCGCATAGAAAAATTAATTCACCGTATTGCAATTAACCCAATAAGTCGGCTAGGAATAGATTTCAATGCAAAAAGCAAGCAACAAAATAATGTCACTACACCATACGATCACCATAGCACATAATATTCTAAACATGCATGCCTTCAACAACAATAAATAATTTCCCAAAACCTCAAGCATTAACTACCAATTGCAAAGGAAAGCAGACTATAATACCAAAGAGTGCAACTCGAATACCAGTTTAGATACTAGACCAAGATACCAAATCAAGCACTATCTTAAACTTGCAGTCACAACATGGTGACATCAATGACAACACAAAAATTGTAGAGATAGTCATTCTTCTCTATTCTTCCAACAAAGGAATCATATCAATCAAGAATTGATATAGTATTAATGTAATCTTGTTCTAAGGCTAAATAATACAATCACTATTGATTCTGGTGGTGGATTTTTTTCCCGAAATGGTTTTTCCACATAAATGTTGTGTCACTTCTATCTTCTTGTCTCATTCTTCTACAATCTTCTGTATCTTTCTACAATTAGTAAAATTCATCTAAATAGATTAATCATACACAAAAAAATTGTGATAAAGAACACTTAATTAAATCTATAGTCACATAGGTTTACAAGTTTTAAGCTACAACTTCACTTTCATTTTCAACATTTGGTATCAGAGCTAACGGTTGGGTATAGTTTGGAACGTCTTTCTCTTAAAATTTTGAAGGTTTTTTGGTTGTAGTGAGAGCTTGTACTATTGTGTTATTACAGATTCATAAAAGAAGTGTGTTTTATCTTCTTGGTTTAGAGATTATGGTTTATTTGACCTTTTAGGAGTTGTGTCGTTAACATCAAATTCTTTGATTGTGTTGAGGCCACTTTTGATTTTCATTTAGGAGATGGTTAAATCACAATATCATGGATAGCTTGGTTACATGTTTCGGTGGGAGTTTTTGGCAGTGATAGTTTGATCTTTATCTTCTTGCCATGTATAGCTCAATATCATAGTCAATGGGAGCTTTGGTAGGATATGGTTATCTTTATGGAATTTGAAAAGGTTTTAACATCTTGTTTCATGGAGGGCCCTTGGAGTCTTTGGTAAAGGTGTTATTTTACTTCCTTTGGAGAGGATATAGTTATTTTTTGTTTTGAGTATTAATTATTTGCTTGGAGCTTCATGATTATGTAGGTTGCATTTTAAGTTGGCATGGATTAATTGGTGGGTGCTCATGGATACTAAAGATACTAGGGTTAGGATGGATATTTCTTATGTTAAGAGATATGTGTTGGAATGGTTACTTATAAAAGTTTTTCAACAGTAAAGACCGAGAAGCCTACACCTGGAAATGGATGTGAGCCCATCATAGACCTAATGAGAAGGTTTTCTTTATTGAAAGCCTATATTGATTGGTGTTGTATGCAAAGGACAACCTTGTATCCCACTCTTGGTCTACTTGGCAAGTAAATGATCTAAGAGGTGTTGCCCACCTGATTATTAGATGCATTATTTATATGTATCTTGTATTCTCTTATTCATTAGTCTTGAAAATTGAGTTATGAGGGATTATTGAGAAGTAGATGCATGATTTTATGTATTTCCATTTTTCTCCTTGCAATCTTGAACTTAAGTTAGTTCTGAGGATTTGGGTAGGAGAGGTACGAGAGATAGTTAGTGGCTTTGAGAATATCCCCTTTTGTTGTGTGAATGTTTGGCTAAGTTTGGTCTACTTTTTGTGAGAGGTTTACATCTAAGTTCTACCATGTTTCATTATAAGTTGAATGGTTAGATGTTGATATCCTTTCAGTTTGGGAGTGTTGAAGGAGATCTTACTTTACATAGTTTGGCACATGTTAGTGTGGTATAAGAACATGGTTTGATTTGAAAGTTCTCTCTTTGTGGGAATATTGTCTTCTTCTTGAAGGTTATTGTGTTATGAGAGATGTATTTTTCATATAATTGTATGCTTCTTTGACACTATGATAAAGGAGTTAGCCACATCCTCTATGTGAAGTGCTAAAGGAGGACCTGTTAATGTTGTGATATTGTTTTCAAATTTGACATTACCTATGAAGTGGGAGTTCTAGAAGGCGTATGTGTTATGTATGAGATGGGCACCTCTTGGATTGGTTACACTTTACTACAGTGAGTTACTTCAGAGGTTTTTTATTGCATGTCTATGTGTGTTATTACCTTGAAGTCTTATTTTGTAGGATGGTAGATATACAGGTACTTTTTTGTAGATTTGGGTTGTTATGTTGATAGCATGAAGTTCTACCTATGATATTTTGGTTACAAAGACTTGGGAAAGGTATTGACTAAGAAAGTTGACACTTTGATCAATTCATCAGATAAGTTCTCTTGGTGTAGGAAGGCCAATGGCCTTGAGTCCTGTACTTGATTTATAATAATGATTCCTTGTCTAGAATAATTACAATGTATAATGTCAAGTGGGAGAATGTTGGGAATAGGATGCCATTTAATTACAATCCTAAACATATATCATGTATCTCTTAAGTCCTTGGAAAGTGTTCCCCAACAATAGGATTAGAAAGAGATTAAATTTGAATGAAATGAACATGTAAATTAACATTTGTAATTATTCCTAAATGATAGGAACACGTGGGGATGCCCAAGAAGAGCTCCTAAAAAATAGGAGCACATGGGGTGCCCACATGGAAGGTGGAACCCACCTTGCTTAAGTTAACTATTTGGAGGATTGATAACACTTCAGTAATGCATGTTTAGATCCTACAAGTTAGGGATTGATATTTACATGAGTGGAGTTCAGTTTAGTTCAGTATCAGTTTAGTTTAGTTTAGTTATGGTTTAATTATCTTTAGTTGCATGTAGTTAGTTTTAGTTGAATGCTAGTTGACTTGAGTTTACTTGAGTTGCATGACTATTGAAATTAGTTGCATGACAAATAACAAGTGGATACATTCAGTTAAGTGGGGATGATTAATCATGCTTAATGTTTGCATGAATTGGTGGAGAGATATGTTTCAATTAACTAAGATTGACTTGGAACCACCTTGGGCACCCAAGTTGGCATCTTTGAGTTTACACCTTTTGCATGACAAGATATTTACAAGGCTTAGTTAAGTGGGCCCATTCTTGGGCACCAATTTTGAGGTGATGCTTACAAGATATTTTCTTGACCAACAACTAGTTAAGTGTTTAGTTTGGGGTGCCTAAATTGAGGAGACTTTGGTTTTGACTTCATGTTACAGTCTGTAACTCTACTTGCACAATCTAGGTGTAGATATTTTAGATGAGCTTTATGCTCTTGTATTTGATAACTCTTATGAGTTTACATGCTCATTAACTATCTATTTATTGTAGAAATTGCATCATATTTTATTGTAGGGTTAGCAAGTTAGCAAGTATAGCCTGTGCATGTGTGATGGTTTGAAGCTCATGGCATGGGATGTACAGATTCATGTTTGGTCACATGGAATGCATGGATAGCTTGTGCTTTAGAAAGTGAATGAGATTTTTGTGCAGGTTGTGAAGAAGGATTGTTGAAGGTAAGGAAGCATATAAATAAAGGATTGATACAATATTATTGTAATCTTGTTCTAAGGCTAACTAATACAAGCACTATTGATTCTGGTGGTGGAATTATTTCCCAAAAGGGTTTCTCCATGTATATGTTGTGTCACTTCTATCTTCTTGTCTCATTCTTCCGCAATCTTTTGTCTCTTTCTACAGTTAGTAAAATTGATCTAAACAAATTAATCATACACAAAGAATTGTGACAAAGAACACTTAATTAAATCTACAGTCACATAGGTTTACAACTTTTAAGCTACAATTTTACCATCATTTTCAACAAATACCATAGTATAGTAGTAGTTATAACACAAATGGACAATAGTAATACATGAGAACATCCAATTTCTTTCAACTCAAGAAAATTGAAAGACTATAAAATGAAATACAATTTTGTTGAAAAAAAAGCTTATACTTTGGTGAAAGGTCTCAATAAATTTGAAAATATAATATTGGGAAATAAATTCATAGCTTATTTTGTACATCCTAGTGTTTGTGAGTATATTATGGAAGGGGAAATCATTGAGAAGAGAGATAATTGGACTATCAAAATTATTTATTATGATATAGATGTGAGAACTACTAAGATAGTTAAAAGAAGATCTGTATGTGAGTATATTTATTAGAATCATAATTCACATAAGAGGAAGAATAGGTGCCCAAGATCATCTTGATTAATGAATAAGATGAACCAATGTCATGGATCAAAGATATAATACGCTTAATAGAAATAGGGAAAAATCCAAGTGAATTCGGGCCTCCTTTTAAAATTTGATTTAACAATCTTCCAATTGATTTCTCTATAATCAATGTCATCCTCTTTAAATGGAATTTCAATCTAATAATTTTAAGATGTGTTGAAAAAGAAGAGGTTGATAAAAGCCTATCTGAATTCTATTATTAAAAATATGGTGGAAATTTCTCAGTAGAAACTACAATGAAAAATATATTTTGTGCAATATATTATTAGACATTGATGTTATTGGATTGCCACAAATTAATGGAACAATGTCAATAATGCCAATTTTGCACAGGGAAAAGAAGGAATGTTGCTCTTCCTCATAATCTAGTCTTAATAGAGGAGCCATTTTCTCAATGGCAGTTATATTTCATCAAAATGATAAGCCAATTGAAAATGTAAGACACAAATGGGTTTGATATAGCCACAAACTACATCACGAGATGGAGTGAAGCAGTACCATTAAAGTAAGTGCAATTGAGAAAGAGGTGTTTGATTTCTTAAAAATATTGTTAGTAGAAAAAAAGATCACTCGTATGGTTATACATATAATGCAATAGAATTCCTCAAATCTAATATTTCCAAAATTTCCTTGAGAAACAATATCTTCTTGAAAACCTCCTCAAATTATTATCCTGGAGGGAATGGTCTAGTTGAATCAATGAATATAAATTTGATTTAGTTGATTAATTGAATTGGTTCAAAACAACAAAGGGAGTGGCATAAGAATCTCAAGATAAAGTTATCAACTAATGGGATCACCCCCAAAATATTATAGGAACATCTCCTTATAATTTGGTATATGGGAAGAAAGTTATAATGATAATATCAATATAAATTACCACACTTCAATTTGTTAAATAATGTAAGATCACTTGGAAAATGAAACTATAGAGGTTAAAGAATTATAGATTTTATTGAGCTCCAAGAAAAGAGAGAATATTCCCTCAACTCTATGGCTAATCACCAATAGGTGGTCAAATAATGGTTTTATTTAAGATCTTATAATCCAATCTTTAAGGTAGTTGAGTTAGTTTTGAAATAGGAATAGTGAGTAGAAAAATCAGATCAACATTCCAAGTTTAATTCCTTATGGAGCGGTCCATATATAGTGTTATATCCTGTAAGAAACACAATGATTTTGAGCTAGAGAACAAAATCAGTGAGCCATTTGAGATTCCAATTAATAGAATCTATTTGAAGCACCACAACTAAAATGAAAACAACCTTTGTACATAGTTAGGTTAGGAATTTTTTTAGTTTTAGTTTCATGAGGATGGGTGTGCTTTCTCATCTCCTTTTCTAAAAATAAAAAATCATGTGGTGTGCAACATTCAAATCTATTATTTATGTTTGAATAATGACATTTCAATATCCACCAAGTGTCATTGCTCCATAAGTAAACACCCCAATTCAAAATCCAAGGAAAATATCACAAAAGATAAGTCAACTACCCATTGATAGGGTATTTAATGTAGGAGGCACCACAAATTAAATACCCATGATGAAAAAATTAAGAGGGATGATTGATAAGAAATTTCAAACATATTAAGTATTTCTTAGAGAAAGTATGAATGATGAAACTACCAAAAACGTAATTATCACATGAATAGTTTGTTTATAAATTAGGAGCTTGGTTTACAAAAATGTCTCTATTATGTGTTCTACAAAGTTGTAAATTACCTTTTAATATTACTAAATATTATCAATTGATTGATTTTCCATGCAAGAAGTAACTGATTTAAAGAAAGAAATCATAGATAGATGCTGAGAATGGGGAAAATTCCATCTTCTAAGCCAACAAAAGACCTCCCACCTAAATTGAGGGATAGTAAATCTTACACTTGAATTCCAAGATAACCAAAGCTACAACCATACATGGCCAACATCAAATTATTAAGGAATGGGGATTCAATTAATTCTACATTAGTGTCAAATACAGTGAATGAAATCTTTGACACAACAATCTCAAAATCCACTAATAACCTAAGAGAGGGAGCTCACACTCCTATATTGGAAAGAGTGAGGATGAACGAACATGAGACCTTTGGTATAAGGATTTAGATTTAAATATTAAAACAATACATAGTTCCTAAAGTATACTTGTGCTAAAAAATAGTTCAAGTATGTGCAGAGGCTTATGACAAAAATAAGGACCATTCAAGGGAAAACCCTTCAGATAGTAATCAATGATGAAGCATTTAGGGAATAAGTTAGAAATGTTAGATGAAAATAGAGTTGTGACAACGTTAGTGGAATACAACATAGGGGTATGTGTAGGATCATGATGGGCCAAAAAGTGGCAATATGATGGGTATGTGGCTGACGACTATTTTTTTACCCAAAATTAATGAAACGAAAAGGGTTTTTAAAGGAGATTATCAAATTACACCAATATAAATTATGCTTTACTTTGAGTTTAATAAGTAATTATTATTCATTTTCTATTCAAATTATGACTAAAGTCTTGATTGATAGGTTGATTGAAAAATATCTATAGATTTCAAATTGTATCACATTTTTTGAATCCAAAACATGCGTCACACTCTATGCTTCGCATATTATAGGGTTAGAAAAAGAAAAATTCATTTTCATGAAGTTTTAACCAAGTTAAGGTGGTCAGACATGATTTTTTTATATTTTTAAAAAAGTTGTAATAAAAAATTCATAATTAATTATTTACATTGAAAAAAATTACAAAAAAAATATGCATCACATCGGGGCATGAGTCCTCTACTTATATCTAAAATCTTCTAAGAAAATATTATAGTTTTATTGTGGTTAGGGTGGTTAGACAGACACCTACTTCTTATTTTTCCCTAAAATTTAAGTACCCTTGCATTGAAATTTCAAATTTTCAAATAGATTTTTTTAAACAAACCTAGTAGTTTAGAAACTACATTCAATTTTCTACAAATTCTATTCTTACATATTTTTGAAATAATATAGATAACTTATTCAAATTTTTATGTCAAATTGCCTAACTCTAATTTTTCTAAATTTTTTGCCACTTAAGGGCCTGTTTTTTCCATGATGATCCTGCACATACCCATGGTTTTGAAAACCTTTAGGAAAAATGATGCCTTAAGACCAAATAAAAAAATTATATGGATGGTCGCGGTTTTTGGGGAGCGACAAAACTATGGTAACAATATATTAATAATTGAAATATTTTTGTGTTTATTTTGACTCATTTCTCTTTTTGTATCCAACTTTATTTACCCCCATTTATACCTATTTTTGTACATCCACCATTTACTAATAATTACTACATGTCATTTGTACTCACTTTCATATATTTTATCCCTATCTTGAAACTATCATTTAATCCTTAAGGTTCATTTATGAGTAGCTCAAGAATGATCTAGTTTAATCTCAAGACACGTGGTTGTGATTTTGAAGTTTGATTTTCAACTTTCTACCCCCTTCTTCTAGTCATTATAAACCAACCTAACACATGTGTTTGTGCAACATTTTTCTACACAATTATATTGAAATATATTTAATATGCACTTGATTTCACAACATGTCAAATTTTCAACACTAGAAATCAAATTCACAATACTCATAAATATATTGTAGAACTTTCTAGATAACACAAAACCTAAAAGAGTTATACAATATCAATTAATTATCAAAAAATATATAGCCTCAACAATAATTCTTCCTTAACTAATTTTAAACCTAAATATATCTATCCATTGTATTTAACTTCCCAAAATTTAATGTATCCCATATAATTGTATTATAACTCCATTTATTATTTACCCTAAATTAATATAAAAAAGGTTTATTCTCATACAATATTGAAGCGGGGAAATACATGGAAGAGAGAATAAATATGTCTTAAATTTTCTCACACAAGCTAGGTTTTGAAAAGAACATGTCTGAAAAATTGGTCACCAAAGTAATATGAGAATGCATAAATGCTTTGCTTTAAATTTTCCCAAAATATTAATTCAACCATTGTGCTCTAAATTTTCCCAAAATTGTAGCTAAAAAAATAAGAAATTTGCATTACTTTAGGGAATTCTAATTGGAGAATATTGTTCTAGGTAATTTTGAAAATAAAAACTTAAATAAAGTGTTATTGAGTATTTATGCTATTTTTTATTTTAAATAAAAATAGGTATAACTATTTTTGATAGGAAATTTGTGTAATTTTAGAAAATTTTAATTAGCTATTGGTTTAGGTCTAATGATGGGGAGAAATGAGTTCTATATCATATATCTAGATTTAAATTCTACTAGAAAATGGTTCCCTTATAGTGAATATGAGACACTTGAAGATAGAGACACACTTTATGACAATGTATGAAATGATGCCCAACTCTATGTTTCATGATAGAGACATCTTAAGGTAGGGTCAAGTGTAACCATATTAAAGAATCAAGCCCACTTCCATGTACTCTAGGTAATTTGGAGGAATGAATACCACACAATTCTTAACCCTTAACCAAAAGAAATTGATTATTGGTGTTAAGAAAACAAAAATATATATTTAAAAGTGCAAATAATGTGAGCATTTTTTGTTCTAATCACATGAAGAAAGTGAAATGTTATTTTTACTATACCAAAGAGTTCTAAAATTTGAAGGCATACTTCATTACATTGTTGGTGCATACAAAAAACAACTTTTCATAAGAAAATAACTGATCAATAAGGGATAAGGGATAGTGTATTTTCAACATTTTGCAAATAATGTTAGCATTTTTTTGTTTGAATTAGATGAAGAAAGTGAAATTCCATTTTTATTACATACCAAAGAGTTTTTCTAAAATTGGAAGGTGGATTTTATTGCATTCTTGGCACGTACAAAAAAAATCATAAGGAAATAACTGACAGGGGATAATTGTTGTATGAATAAGACAACTAAGAGGGGGGTGAATCAATTGCAAAAAAATTAAAACTTCAAAACCCTCAACAGTAATTAGATCCACATGAATTCATTAAACCCTTATTCTGGTAATGTGATTAATCATGAAATGTAGATAATAGAAACTGGAATAGAAACAACATACACAAGAGAACACTAGTTTTATGTGGAAAACCCAATGAGAGAAAAACCACGATGTGGATTAGCTCACAATATAAGTAATTATAAAAATGGTACAAAGGCTCACTTCTAGAATATGACACACTATCCAAAAAGGCTTACAACTAAGGCTCACTTCCATAGAAATAAATACAAGAAGATAGAAGAGAAATTTTACAAAAAATATGTTCTCAATGCAGTAGGAATCCCCCACAATTACTCCAACAGACTTGCAATCTTGCATGAAATATTTTAGACACCTTCAACTCACTACTTTCAAGAATCCTAGAAATTTGTACTGCTTTGCTCAAATTCACTTCATACAAAACACTCACATCAATATCGCATCTATATTGCTTCTTTCTTGCATCTCACAACATCACCACTCTTATTTATGTCAAGTACCTCAACTTCAAACAACTTCTTCAAGGTTGAAAACTATCCATTATAATTACAAATTCAAAATAGGTTGGTACCTAAACATTCCCATGGTGGGTAGGAACAAAGGTGACCCATATAAATCCTTAATTATGACCCAAATAGATCCAAACACACCTCAACACGCTTTCATAAGCTCACATGTAGTGTTAACACAAGGTCGACCAATACCCGTGTTAAACACCATAAACATTAAGTACACACTTAAATCAATCTAAAACTTTCAGACAACAAAATACACTTGAACGTGCGATCTAGAATAATCCATGAACTACTTAAGATCCATCAAAAACTTCATCCAAGCTGGCATCATACAAATACTACATCTCAGAATAGTTGGTAGACCTTATTTGCACACTGACATATGAAACTCATTATGTACTACACCAAATCAACTAAAATATTGAATACAAAAAGATACAAACATTATAAGAAACTTCCCAAATCCGCACAACCTAAAGCCAAACAATAGAGAAATGTAGAGAAAATACATTTCTCCTAGGCTATAGACAAAACATTGAACTAAAAACTGGTTCACGCATTGTTGAAAATATCTCACACTATACAATGATCTAAAAACCCAAATTCTAAATATAGCAACCTAAGAAAATCATGAGCAACATATCATATCCATATAGGCATAACCTTAACATGGAAGAAATTCAGATCACAATACTGGAGCACGCTCTGAACACTTGCACAACACTATTTTCTTTGTTTATCAAATTTTCTGAAAAGCACTTAGAAACTAAGTACTAGAGACATCATCTCAGCTCATTAACTTTCATTCCAAATCTTCCTTAGAAACTGCAACAAAAAGATAGCTCCATGTACTCACAACACTTCCTCAAAGTCTCAACTACACATGCACAACCTGCAACAACTTGTTATCCTCTTTTCACAATTTTCTTAATATCCTTGACATTTTCATCATGCAACAAACATAGTTGACATCAATGAAAACCCTAGTCAGTAGGCTTCTTTTTGAAATCAATGACAACATCTTCATACTTGCAACAATCTCCCCCTTTGTCATTGATGACAGCATAAGATGTGAAAAAACCATCAAAGACAACATACACACTCTCTCTTTTTTTGATTAGAAATCCTACACAACATTCTTGTGAAACTCTCCCCCTTACAAGGTTCTCTCTCCTTTTGACAATAACGATTAGACAATATACACAACTTTTTCACATGATTGTCTCTCCCCCTTAGTAGATATATATTTTTTTCACATGATATTCTCTCCCCCTTTGACATCAATGGAAACTTGTACTTTTGTTTTGAATTTTTCTCCCCCTTTGACATTGAACCAAAATACCTACACTAAATACTCCCCCTTAGGAGTACATCTAATCAAATTAGCAGCTCAATGAAAACACATGACACTACCTACTCCCCCTGAGAGGTAGCCATCAACATTAGTCTAGAAAAAAGATATATCCATAGATCCACTGGACTGATGCATCTCCATATGCATCTAGTTCAAGGAAGGATGGGAAATAAACCTCAACTTCTCTCGAAGGTACTCAAAAGTATCCTTAGGAAGAGCCTTAGTAAATATGTCAGCAATTTGATCCTTTGTAGGAACATACTTGAACTTCACCTCATTCTCCATAACCTTCTCTCTCAGAAAGTGATGCCTAATTGTTATATGCTTTTTCCTTGAATGAATGATTAATTTTTTAAAAATATTAATTGCATTTGTACTATAAAAAAGGATATAAATATCTCATTATACACTACTTTGATATCCATCAATGTCTGTCTCATCCAAAATACTTGTCTACAGTAGGATGTTTCTGCAATATACTCAACCTCTATAGTGGATAAGGAAATTGAATCTTGCTTGTTACTCAACTATGATACCAATCTACATCTAAGAAATAATGCACCACCACTTGTACTTTTCCTGTCATCAACACAAACAGCCCAATTTGCATTTTTATGGGAATTTAATGTGAAATTAGTATCCTTAGGATACTACAAGCCATAATCCAGAGTGCCTCTTAAATATATGAATATCCTCTTCACTGCACTGCAATATGTGTTTCTTTAGGATCTTCTTGAAATCTTGCCACAATACAAACCGCATGCATGACATTTGTTCTAGTAGTAGTTAGATATAGTATTCCACCAATCATATATCTATATTTTCTCTAATCAACCTTAGGTGAATCATCATGTCTTTGCTCAATTTACAACCAATCACCATAGGAGTGCATACCGGTTTACAATCATCCATTCCAAACTTCTTCAACATCTCTTTGACATACTTGTGAGTGATATGATTGTGCTTGTTATAAGCTCAAGGATGGAGATCTTGAGGAGGATTTGTAGGTGGGGGATACATAAAACTAATAAAATTGACTTGAGGGGTGACTAACCAATTGGGTTGTTACTTGTAGAGGGTTTTACAATAGTACATGGGTTGTAAGTTTCATAACACACAGTATTTTCCAACCTATAATTTTAAAAAATAATAACAATGTAACGAAAAAAATTCTGTTATAATTTACAAAGTAGGAATGCAATGAAATTCACCTTCAAAATTTATAACAATTCTTAGAGTAAAAAATGTGTATCAATTTTAGCATATGTTCAAAAAATAAATAACTTTTCATTATAAGAAAAAAATTGACATGGAATAGTGTGTTTTCTAGCATTGCAAATAATGTGAGCATTTTTTTGTTCCAATTAGATGAAGAAAGTGAAATGCCATTTTTACTCTACCAAATAGTTGTTCTAAAATTTAAAGGTGGACTTCATTACATTCTTGGTGTGTACAAAACAAAAACTTTTCATAAGGAAATAATTGATAGGGATAGTGTGTTTCCCAACACTACAAATAATGTGTGCATTTTTTTGTTCCAATCATATGAAGAAATTGAAATGCTATTTTTACTGTACCAAAGAGTTGTTCTAAAATTTTAAGGTGGACTTCATTACATTCTTGGTGTGTACAAAAGAAGGACCAAAAAATATATACTTTAGATTTGTTCTAAATATATAAGTATCTTTAGAATATCCAAATCAATAAATTCATACATTTATATAAAGAGAATGCTTATGTTATGATGAAGGAAAAAAGGAAACATACTCTAGAGAGAGACAAAGAGAAGGGGGGAGATAGGGAATGGTAGGGTGGGAGGGATAGAAGGACCGAAAATGGACTTAGTAGGAGGGGGAGATGTGTTGGTGGATTGTGAGACATAGGGGCCTAAAGATACTTGAAAAGAAGTAGACCAAAGTGAATGAGATAGGTAATGTATTGATCAAATAGATTATTCCTACTCTTGAGAAGTTGAGAAATAGATAAATAATTGCAAGTTGGAAAACATAGTGGGTTGTGAGTGATTGCATTCTTCTTGTTCTAAGCTAAAGGGTGGAGAGCTTGGGGAGGATTTCTAGGTGGGGTATACATAAAAATAATCAAATTGACTTGAGAGGTTACTAAACAACTAGGTTGTTATGCGTAGAGGGTTTTACAGTAATATGTGGGCTGCAAATTTCATAACACCTAGTGTTTTCCAGCCTACAATTGTTTTAATGAATTTTTTTTCTTATTTAGAGAGTACGAATGTAATGAAAGGAACTTTCAAAATTTACCACAACTATCACTTAGAGTATTAAAATCATTTTCTTTTGATGATAAAATATGCTTCTTATCTTTTACTTCCTTTTTAAATTGGTTTCATAAGGGAATAATTGACAGGGTATAGTACATGTTTTCCAACACTGCAAATAATGCACGAGCATTTATTTGTTCCAATTAGATGAAGAAAGTGAAATACCATTTTTACTGTACCAAAGAGTTGTTCTAAAATTTGAAGGTGGACTTCATTGCATTCTTGGTACATATGAAGCAAAAAAATTTCATAAGGAAATAATTGATAGGAGATAGTGTGTTTTCCAACACTACAAATAATGTGAGCATTTTTTGTTCCAATTATATGAAGAAAGTAAAATTCCATTTTTTCTGTACCAAAAGATAGGCTGTCGTCAGGTCCTATCTCTTTAGTTGAAAAATACATCAATTGTAGCGACCAACTGGTAGTGTTTGAAGGCTATATACAATAGAAAACATCTTGATTATCTCTTTTGGATATTCAAAATGTTGGAAATAGTTGAAACAAAACATAAACTAAAGAGGATGCTAAACTAAAAAGTAGGAAATTATTTATCTAGAAAGCATGAAATAACTAAACTAGAAAGCATGGAATGCTTAATCTAGAAAGCATAAATGATTAAGCTAGAAAGCATGTAAATTACTTGAACGAAAGTGCTTGCAATAAAATTGAAAAGTGAAATGATAGATGAACTTAACAATTCACAACTAACAATCAGAGTGAGTGATTTGAAACTTTAGACAACATAACTAAAGATTACAGACTCAACTACAACCTCCAGGATTAACTTAATAGCTTGCATGACACGTGAAAATAAACTTCACTCACATTTGTCATTTACAAAATGAAAACAACAGAATTAAAAATGGGATACTTATCTATCTACTCTATAGTCCCTCGAGTGGCCAACTCTCAGGTGCTCCTACACAGCACATATCGCATAAACTTTGTAACTTCGAGATTACTCCATTCAAAATGATCCCATTTGCAATACTAATAACTTAGAATGAGATGGGAAAAACTTGTTTTATTCATATTGAAAGTATAACTCAGAAACATAGTTCAAGAACACATTATGATAGCATAATGATATCTATCTATATCATTGCTTCTAACGGTTACATATTTATACAAAAACAACACACAAAATCCTATAATTCAGATGGTAAAGATTACCAATGAAAAAATATTCAATTGAATTCAACAAACTAATGGAATTAAGTCCATAACATAAAGCATTAAAGAGTCTCATAGTGAGCTATAAAGTCTTTTAATAGAAAATAATAGAAAACTTCAAAAACTTGATCCACCATGTGCTCCCTAAAATTTTGGCACATATTCTTCTAGTGCTTGTCTTGAGTAGTATTGAATTTTGTGTTATATCCACTTGGTTTAGCATGATGGCTGATTGTGCATAATAACCTTTACAATACTTAGAAACTAAAGCATTATGTTGGTGCGGGTTAGCTTATTTCAATTAATTTTAGAAAATAAAGATTATACATCTTTTCACAAATAGCACGCAATTACTAATCCTAAAGACAATTAATTGGCAAGATAAAGGTGATTGGAAGATATGAGGAAGGGTATTTAGTTCATTATATTTATGAGGTTATTTTTACCTCATCATTTTTCCCCTTCCTAAGCTTGAGCAGTTCCTCCTGCTCTTTGTTGTGCCCCCTTTCCTACATTTCCCCAATTCCTGTCCAACTCTTCTACTTTGCACCATAAAAATCATCTACTTCCATGTCCACATCCTCAAGTTTTATTAGAAAACCTTGATGGAGCTTAACCCTTGCTATCCATCTTTCAAAAATTTTAGAGCTCTGATCTGTGGTAATATGTACTAAAGGGGGTGGTGAAAGAAGTAGTGGGGGTCTATATCTCAAACCAATCCAATTAATTTTTAGTTGTTGTAGGATACTAGCCAAGGATTCTGCTCTTCTATAGGACCACTTAATTTTAATAGGTGAAATCACCTCTCTTCTCTTAAGATACATGGGAAGAGGAGTATATCTCTCTTCACATGTATGCCAAGCTCTCCATATCAATTTTGGTCCTTGATCTTGAAATGGTTAAAGCATAGTTGAAGGTTATTGTTGTATTTACTATTCACAATTTCTTTAATCTTAATACGACCAAGAACTGTGCTTTGAAAGAAAAAGGCTTCCTATGAGGATACCTCATTTGTAGTCCAATAGTTCTCTCTGCCTATTAATATTCCCTTGTCCATTCCTGCCATTGGATTTGATTATGTATGGTGGACATAAATGACCTCAATTGAACTTCACAACAAAGAAATTGACATAAAAATCTATATATCTCTCTAAGAACAAATTATGAACAAATAATCCATATAACAAGTCTTGCTGATCAGGAGTTGATTTTGTAAATATTTTGACAAATTCTTTATCATCAGGATCATGCAGCTAGTTGTTGTAAATTCTGAGTAATTTCCATCTCAAGAGTTTCTCATTGAGAAACATAGAATATAGCCTAGATGGTCTTCTGCAAGCCAACAATAGTTCACCTATTTGACAAGCATCTTGTTTAGCTCTAGATACACCCTGTCAAATGATTCTTTTAATAGAACTAACTCCTTTTTCAACCTGGCATTTTCAAAATCTACCTCCCTCAAATAATAACATCTTTCCATCAATTTCATTAGTAATGGAGGTATACTAACGAGGATTAATTCCCTTACAATTCGTTCAATTTGTGTTCCTTTAGATTCCATGATAGGCTTGGCATCCCTTCTTGCAAATCCTATTCTAATTCAACAATTTTTCTCAAAGAGGCATTTAGTCCAGTTTTTTGTTTGTTCCTTTCTTCCTCAAAAGCAATAAACATTTGCATAAAATTGTTAAACTATTAATTTGTTTATCTTTTTTAGATATATCAGTCACATACTTTTTTTCTTCATCATTCCTCTATTGAATTTGAAATTATAATTTTTCAATGATCTTGTCTTTTTGTTCCATTTGCATTTTCAAATTCACAATTTCTTGATCTCTTTTCCTTATAATTATAGTATGTGCCTCTATTTCCTCTTGTTGTTGGCTGATTAGTTCCTCATTTCCTTGCAACTAGCATCTTAGTTCAACAATTTCTATTTCTATTTTTTCTAATTCTACTCCCCTCTGGGTAGATTCCTCATCCCCTATATTAACAAAAAAAGGTAGATTGGGGATTTTCATATTATCATTAATTACATCTCCCTTAGCACTAAGTACATTTCCTTTGTTAGACACATCAAGTGAACCTAGCTCAACAATTCTATCAATTTAGGGGGACAATCTTCCCATAGGATCATCCTTAATCTCCATATAATGTGGTGATTGTACTCTTTGCTCTTCTTGTCCTATTGGAGATGGCATACTCTCCTCTTGAACCCTAGGATGTTGACTAGCCTGTTTCTCACTTTCTCTTATTTCAACCTCACCAGGTTGATTATCAGTTTCCAATGTTTGTGCTTTAGTCCTAGGCTTCTTCTTTTTAGAGGTACTCAATGTATCATAAGCCACAGTTTCACTAGACTCAATAGATAACCTTTTACTTCTCCATAAAGGAGGAGTTGTTTGTAACGTTACTTTGGTTTGAACTTCTTCCTCTTGCGAGGAGGCTCTTCATCTCTGGAATGCACAATTTCTAGATTTTTTGACTGCCCTGGGGTTTGTGACACAAAAGGAATGTTTTTGACGCTTCACTGCCAGTAGTTGTTGAGGTCTACTAAGATTCAGGAGCACCTAAAGATTTAGAGGAAGGTTCTCCTAAAGATTGAGCTACTTGTTTGGATGACTCACCCTCTTCAAGAGGTCTTTTAGACTCCACATTCTCAAACTTTTGTAGAAATTTCCACCATTTCTTTTTTGGTTTCTTGTAGAAATGGTATTTGCATATTAATTGTATGAGGCCATGGTGTTTGAGTGGCCCTGTACCAATTTTATAATTTTCTATCATGCTAGTAACTGAGTCACATAGGAATGATGACAAATTAACCCTAAGAGAAGGGTCTTTAGTGCCATGGAGAAAATGGGTAAGTAGATGAAAAGGGGGATCTACTACCACTGCTACTTGTCCTTCACAAGTAAAATATTTAATTATCCAAGCTATAACAGTTCTCCAGGGTTTTGGGATGGACATTCTTTGGAAAGATTTATTTTTTCCTCTAGTACTTATAGTTATTAGAGGTTGAGGTTCTTCTTCTCTATGAAATAATTCTACCATTCTTTGATAAGTAATATTGGTAGTTTTAGTCAATTAATACCTTTGTTTTCAAGACTATAAATACAAGAAATAATTTTATGACTTACCCAGAAACACTTGCCATGCACCACAGTTTGTCCATTTGCAAAATTTTCTATAAATTCCTTTACTAACTGCTTGTTATGCCCCTCAAACTTCTTTATAAATTCTAGCCACCCAAATTTTTGAAACATCCCTGCAATGTTGCTCAATGCCAACTATTTATCAATTAAAACTAGTTTGAACTTTTTAGCTCTTCCCATTCTATTTTTCCCTTATGACTATGCTCAATTCTGCGGAAATGTTGTGATGCTCAAAGAAGTTTGTTTAAACAACTGAATTGTAGAAGGAAGAGAATATAATTTTGATACAACCAATGGGAG
Source organism: Sequoia sempervirens (assembly GCA_007258455.2). Taxonomy (NCBI): domain Eukaryota; kingdom Viridiplantae; phylum Streptophyta; class Pinopsida; order Cupressales; family Cupressaceae; genus Sequoia; species Sequoia sempervirens. The sequence goes on from VDFB02373365.1 coordinate 5,435,345, forward strand.
ATGAATTAATTTTCTTAATTGAAATTTACTACATGATCATAATGATTTTACATGCGAAATTATGTAAATATTGTCATACTACGAGTAATCGCGCGATGACACAGTTTACTAAATTTGGAAAGGGAATGGCTCATGCCAATTAATTAATATTTATTCAAACTAATTACCTACTTTAAGAAAAAAATGTATGTACCTTACGTCCTGTCATTAAATTGAATATCACTTACCTTTTGCTAAAGTAATAGGATAGTTGCATGATTTGGCAAGGGTGGCAGAAAATTTATTATGATGTGGATGGGACAACTAATCAATGAAAAAGTTTATTATGATGAAAAGGTTCTCAAAATAATTTTCATTTATTGTGAAAGGATATGATAATATAGGGTGAAATGACAATGTAGGGTGTGGATTCCAAGGTGATGAAAAAATTTGAATAATGGGCATGTGTAGAACTTTGGAAAAATCAAAGCATTGAAAAAGGAAAATAATTCACAAAAAGCTGGGCATCACTAAAAGATGCAACTAGGGTGAAGGATGAAAAGTTTTGGAGAAAGCTTAAAGATGCACCCAGAGTGAAAAAGTGAAATGGAAAAGTTTTGGAGCATTGCAAAATGCAACAACAGAGTTTTTGGAGCATCGTTGAGAGATGTAGCTGGAGCAACAACCAAAAATTTCTGGAGAATTGTTGAAAGATGCAGCCAAAGCAGCAACAAAACAAGTTTCAGAGCATTGCCAAAAGATGCTGCTAGAAAAAGGAAGAAAAATATAGGACTTTGGACTTTGACTTTTAGAAGCATTGTTTGAGAGATGCACTAGAATGTAGGAAAAAAACAAGGAATGACACAAGTCAGTTGTGCAAGTTCTAGAGCATAGCACTAGATGAGTTAACAAGTTTTGGAGTACTCCAACAATTGAGCCAACAAGTTCCGAAGCACCATAGCAAGATGCACTAGAATTTGTGTTTGATGAAAAATGAAGCCCTGGAAAATGTAAATGGAATTTATCGAAATCCAAAAGATGAATTTGAAAGAAATGCTCTAAAATAAAGTAAATTCATACACATGCAATTTTTTAGACGTGATAGGAAAAATAAAAACTATATTTATTCTACCATAGCAGAGTCAATGCATTGGATTTCTCCTTGCATTTCTACCATTTTTGTAAATTCCTCCTTATTAACTAGCTTATGGTAGATACATAATTGATGACCATTGACTAGGAGAGTTCATGCATCACCATCAATGGGCTTGAATTGTACCACGCCATTTGAAAATACCTCAGAAATTTCATAATGGCCAAGCCAATGAGTTCTGAGTTTTCCCTGGTGATCTTTGTATCTGGAATCGAATAATAGTGCCTAATCCCCATTATGGATCTCTCTCTCCTTTATATGCTTGTCATGCTAGAATTTGCATTGTTATTGCACCAGCTTAGTTTGATAGATGACATCCAAACAAAGCTCATCCAACTCACTAAGCTGTAAGACTTTGTCGACCTAGGCTCGTTTAAGATCTAAACCTAATTCCATGGCTATCCTAAGAGTTTGGAGTTCAAATTCAATGGGTAAGAGAGGTTTCTTCCCCAAAACTAACTCGTATGGACTAAAATTGGTAGTTGATTTCCATGTGGTGTTATAAGCCCAAATGGCTTTAGGTAGTTTCCTAGCCCAATCTTTCCTTCCTAATGAAACTATTTTTGTTAAAATGTTTTCTAGCTCCCTATTAGTGACTTTTACCTGATCGTTTGCTTAAGGGTGATAAGGTGATGACTTCTTATGGCTTACCTGGAAATGATCGGTGAAGGTTAATAGAACCTTAGACATAAAATGGGGACCTTGATTTGTGAAAATTGTCTGAGGGGCTCCAAATTTGAGGAAAATTTTATTGTACAAGAAATCAACTACTTGTTCCTCCCTAGCAACTTGTAGAGCTTGAAATTCTACCCACTTAGTCAGATAGTCAGTATAGATGAGAATGTACTCCTTTCCTTGTGAAGGAGGGTCTATAGGACCGATAAAATCCAATCCCCATTTTACAAATGGTTCAAGGACTACCTGAGGTTGCAGGGGCATTTCATTAGATGCAGTTGGTCTCCCTACTTTTTGGAATTCATCTTGACATCCCTATGTATAGAAGGTCAGTAATATCTTTCACCTAAAATCTTATGGGATGTCCTCTTAGTAGAATAATTCCCTCTAGAAGGATCATCATGGAAAGCTCTAAGGATACTATAGGTCTCATCTTCCCTAACACAATGTCATAGAACCATATTAGGCCCACATCAAGATAGGATCCCATTAATCGATTTGAAAGGGGTGCTTTCCCTAACAAGTAGTTGATTTCACAACTGGAAATAATGTGAGCATGTTTTTGTTCCAATCAGATGAAGAAAATGAAATGCCATTTTTACTATACCAAAGAGTTGATCTAAAACGTGAAGATGGATTTCATTCCATTGTTGGTTGATATGAAACAAAAAATTTTCATAAGGAAATAATTGATAGGGGACCATGTGTTTTCCAACATTGCAAATATTGTGAGAATTTTTTTGTTCCAATTAAATGGAGAAAGTGAAATGAAATTTTTACTATTTCAAAGAATTGCTCTAAAATTTGAAGGTGGACTTCATTACATAATTGGTGCAAATGAAACAAAAACTTTTCATAAGGAAAGAACTGACAAGGGATAGTGTGTTTTTCAATACTACAAATAATGTGAGAAATTTTTTGTTCCAATCAAATGAATAAAGTGATATGCCATTTTTACTATACAAAAGAGTTCTAAAATTTGAAGGTGGACTTCATTACATTCTTGGTTCATACGAAAAAAAAATCATAAGGAAATAATTGACAAGGGGCAGTGTGTTTTCCAACACTGTAAATAATGTGAGCATTTTTTGTTCCAATCATATGAAGAAAGTGAAATTCCATTTTCACTATACCAAAGAGTTGTTCTAAAATTTTAAGGTGGACTTCATTACATTGTTGGTGCATACGAAACAAAAAAAAGTTATAAGGAAATAACTGATAGGGGATAGTGTGTTTTCCAGCACTACAAATAATGTGAGCATTTATTTGTTCCAATCAAATGAAGAAAGTGAAACTCCATTTTTATTGTACCAAAGAGTTGTTCTAAAATTTGAAGGTGGATTTAATTACATTGTTGGTGCATATGAAACAAAAAAATTTCATAAGGAAATGACTAATAGGGGACAATGTGTTCTCCAACACTACAAATAATGTGAGTTTTTTTTTTATTCCAATCAGATGAAGAAAATGAAATGCCATTTTTACTATACCAAATAGTTGTTCTAAATTTTTAAGGTAGATTTCATAAAAAATTTTGTGCCTACGAAACAAAAACTTTTCATAGGGAAATAATTGACAGTGGACAGTGTGTTTTCCAACAGTGCAAATAATGTGAGCATTTTTTTATTTCAATCATATGAGGAAAATGAAATGCTATTTTTACTATACCAAATAATTGTTCTAAAATCTGAAGGTGGACCTCATTAAATTCTTGCTGCATACGAAAGAAAATATTTCCATAAGGAAATAACTGATAGGGGATAGTGTGTAACTTTCCAACATTGAAAATAATGTGACCACATTATTTTTGTTCCAATTAGATGAAGAAAGTGAAATTCCATTTTTATTGTACCAAAGAGTTGTTCTAAAATTTGAAGGTGGACTTCATTACATTCTTGGTGCATACGAAACATAAAATTTTCATAAGGAAATAACAAATAGGGGATAGTGTGTTTTCCAACACTACAAATAATGTGAGTATTTTTTGTTCCAATCACATGAAGAAAGTGAAATGCCATTTTTATTGTACCAAAGAGTTCTTCTAAAATTTGAAGGCAGACTTCATTACATTATTGGTGCATACAAAACAACAACTTTTCATAAGGACATAACTGATAAGGGATAGTGTATTTTCAAATATTTTGCAAATAGTGTTAGCATTTTTTTTCCAATTAGATGAAGAAAGTGAAATGCCATTTTTATTTTACCAAAGAGTTGTTCTAAAATTGGAAGGTGGACTTCATTACATTCGTGGTGCGTACAAAACAAAAACTTTTCACAAGGAAATAATTGATACAGGATAGTTGTTGTATGAATAAGACAATCGAGAGGGGGGGGGGGTGAATCAGTTGTAGCAAAATTAAAACTTCAAAAACCTCAACAGTAATTGGATCCACATGCATTCATTAAACCCTTATTTTGGTAAGGGTATGTGCAAGATCATGGGGGTCCAAAAAGTGGCAATGGGAAAAAAGATGTTTTTAACATGTCCAAAAATGCAGAATTCATGCCTTTGACTTTTTGTAGGCTTGGATAAAATATCTGTTTTGGAAAGCGGGAACCCTTTTGAAATGGATATCCATTTTGAAAACCTAAAAAACTCTCTTTAGTAAAATGGGCATAACTTTTGCATTTCTTATTGAAATTTTTACTTTTTATAGGCATTGGAAAGGTGATTGAAACATCAAATGCTCACTAATTTCACATGCAAAGTCTTTCTTTCATAATTTTTTTGTAACACTCATCTCAAGATACTTGAAACACTAGAAAAAGTAATGAATAATGAAATATTTATATTTTTTTTAGCAAGGAGATGAACAAATCTTCATAAATCATCATATCTCTCTATCCCTTTCTCTACCTCTCTATATATCACTATGTCTCCCCTTAAGCTATAGACCTATCCCTCCCTCCTTTCTTCTCTCTTTATCCCTTTTTATACATATCTTTCTGACTCTCTCTCCTTGAGCTCTAGACATATCTCTCTACCTCTCTCTCCATCCTTCTCTTTCTCTCTCTCTCAATTCCCTTCCACTCCATCTCCATCTCTCTCTTTATCCCTCTCCATCTCTCTCTCTCTCCCTCTCCCTCCCTTTGAAGTATCTCTTTCTCTTAAGTCTCTCTCCCTCTTAGGTATCTCTCTCAATTGTTTCTCACTCCCTCTCTCCCTCTTAGGTCTCTCTCTCTCAAGTCTCTCCCACTCCCTCTCTCTCTCTCAAAATGTCTCACTCACACTCACAATCCCTCCCTCTCAAGTCTCTCTCTCCCACTCTCTCTCTCCTTTTCTCCCTCACAAGTCTCTCTCCTTCCCTCTATCTCCCTCTCTCTCTCTCCCTCCCTCTATCTCTCTCTCCCTCTCTCCCTCTCAAGTATCTCTCTCCCTAGATCTCTTACTCTCCATTTTCCTCTTAGGTCTCTCTTTGTGGTCCCTACTACTCCCTCTCCCTCTCACTCACCCTCTCCCTATCTCCCTCTCTCTCTCTCCATCCCTTCAAAATATCTATCCCTCTTAGGTCACTCTCTCTCTCCATCTCCATCTTAGGTCTCTCTCTCTCACTCGTCTCTCCCACCAAACTCTCTCCCTCTCAAGTCTCTCTCTCTCTCTCTATCTATCTCTCCCTCTCTCACTCTCAGGCCCCTAACACTCCCACTCCCAATCCATCACCCTCTCACTCTCCATTTCCCTCTCTCCACCTCCCTTTTAAGTCTCTCTCCTTAAGTCTCTCTCTCTTAGGTCTCTTCCACTCCCTCTCTCCCTCTTAGGTCTATCCCACTTCCTCCTCTCTCTTCCTCTCCTCTCTCTCTTAGGTATCTCCCACTCCCTCTCTCTCTTCTCTCATGTCTCTCTCTCTATCTCTTACACTCCATCTCCCTCTCAAGTCTCTCTCCCACTCTCTCTCTCACATACACACACTATCTCTCTCTCTCTCTCTCTATCTCTTCATATCCCTCTTAGGTCTCTCTCTCCCCCACTCTCTCTCTACATCTCTCCTTCCATCTCTCCATCTCAAGTTACTCTTCCTCTCTCTCTATCATCATCTCAAGGAGAGAAGGAGAGAGTTATTGGGAGAGAGAGATATCTAAGAGTGGGGGATAAAGAGAGAGAGATAAAGAGAGAGAGAGACCTAAGAGAGAGATGGAGGGTGTGAGTAAGAGAGAGAGGGAGTGGGAGAGACCTGGGAGAGAGAGAGGAGGAAGTGGGAGAGACCTAGAGAGAATAGAGAGAGAGAGAGGGAGGGAGGTTGGGAGACTGGAGAGGAGGGAGAATGAGGAGAGAGGGAGAGAGAGTGAGAGAGCAAGTTGAGAGGGAGATAGAGAGAGTGAGTAGGAGAGAGAGATACCTAAGAGGGAGATGAAGAGAGAGAGACATGAGATGGAGATAGGGAAGGAAAGAGCGAGAGAGTGATTGGGAGAGAGAGACCTGAGAGGGAGATAAGAGAGATAGAGAGAGAGAGTGTGTGTGTGTGAGAGAGAGAGATAGTTGAAAGAGAGAGGAGAGTGAGTGAGGGAGAGAGTGAGTGGGAGAGAGAGAGACCTGAGAGGGAGATGAAGAGAGAGATACTTGAGATGGAGAGAGGGAAGGAGAGAGTGATTGAGAGAAGAGAACCTGAGAGGAATAGAGAGAGAGAGAGAGAGTGGAGTGGGAGAGAGAGAGAGACCTAAGAGGGATATTGAGAGAGAGAGATAGTGTTTGTGAGAGAGAGAGAGAGACTTGAGATGAAGAGAGGGAAGGAGAGAGGGAGAGAGTGATAGGGAGAGAGAGAGAGACCTGAGAGGGAGATAAAGAGAGAGAGATTATGTCTGAGAGAGATAGAGAGAGAGACATGAGAGGGATATGGAGGGTGTGAGTAAGAGAGAGATATGAGAGAAGAGAGAGAGGGAGTGGGAGAGACCTAAGAGAGAGGGAGAGAGAGAGGAGGGAGTGCGAGAGACCTGAGAGAGAGAGGGAGGGAGTGGGCAAGGGAAGGAGGGAGGGAGGGAGACTTGAGAGGGAGAGAAAGAAATAGAGGGAGGGAGGGAGAGGGAGAGGGAGGGAGAGAGGAGAGAGAGAGTGGGAGAGAGAGACCTAAGATGGAGTGCATGTGTGTGTGAGAGAGAGAGACCTAAGGGGGGAGAGACTTTAGAGAGATGGAGAGAGAGAGAGGGGGAGAGGGAAATGGAGAGGGAGTGGTAGGGACCTAAGAGAGAGAGAGGGAGAGAGAGAGAGAGAGAAAGAGTTGAGAGGAGAGGTGTGGTGAGAGATTAAGGAGGAGAGGGAGTGGAAGAGAAAAAAAAAAGAGAGGGAGTAGGGGAGACCTGAGAGAGATAGACCTAAGAGGGAGAGAGGGAGTCAAAGAGACCTAAGAGGGAGAGAGTGTGAGTGTGAGTGAGAGATTGAGATAGAGAGAGGGAGTGGGAGATACCTGAGAGAGGCAATGGGAGAGACCTGAGAGAGATAGGAGGGAGAGAGGGAGTCAGGGAGACCTGAGAGGGAGATAGACTTAAGAGGGAGAGAGGCTTAAAAGGGAGGGAGAGATAGAGATAGATGGAGAGGGGAGATGGAGAGTGAGAGGGAGAGGGAGATGGAGAGGGAGAGAGAGAGGGAGAGGAAGTGAGAGGGACCTAAGAGAGAGAGATAGAGAGAGAGAAAGGATGGAGATAGAGGTGGAAAGATAGGTCTAGATCTCAAGGAGAGAGAGTGAGAAAGATATGTGTAAAGAGGAACAAAGAGAGAAGAAAGGAGGGAGGGATATGTCTAGAGCTTAAGGGGAGACATAGTGATTTTTAGAGAGATAGAGAAAGGGATATAGAGATATAATGATTTATGAATATTTGTTCATATCCTTGCTAAAATAAATATAAATATTTCATTATTCATTACTATTTCTAATGTTTCAAGTATTTTGAGATGAGTGTTACAAAAAAATCATTAAAAAAAGACTTTGCATGTGAAAGTAATGATCATTTGATGTTTTAAAAATGAAATATGAAGTTAAAATGATTATAATTATTTTATTGTGTACAATTTATAGAAATACCACCTAGTCCATTGCATAGAGCTCTCAATCATCTTTCCAATGCCTATAAAAAGTTGAAATTTCAATATGAAACACAAAAGTTATGCCCATTTTACTAAAGAGGGTTTCTTAGGTCTTCAAAACACATATCCATTTTGATTTTCAAAACGAATATCCATTTCAAATAGATATCTATTTTGTTTTTCAAAAATGGGTTCCCACTTTCCAAAGTGGATATCTATTTTGAAAGAGATATCCGTCTCAAAACGGATATCCATTCAGGATTTGCTTTGGAATTTCCTAACCTGGAAAGTCAACCCAAAAAACGTGTTTTTGAAAATTTGTTTAGTTTTTTGAAGTTCGCCCTTGTGGCTGACGACTTTTTTTTTACCCAAATTTCATGAAATGAAAAAGGGTTTATAAAAAAAAAATTCAGCTTTCCACCAATATAACTTTTTCCTTATTTTGAATTAAATAAAATTTATTATTGATTTTCTACCTACATTACGTATAAAGTCCTAATTGATAGGCTGATTGAAAAACTTCTATAACTTTCAAACTACTTAACATTTTTTGAATCTACAAGATGCACCAAATTCTATGCTTCGCATAATATAGGATAAAAATAAATAAATTGAATTTCATAATTTTTTGACCAAGTTATGGTGGTCAGATACAGACTTTTTAATAATTCTGAAAAGTTCTAGTAAAAAAATCATAACTAATTATTTATGTGGAAAGAAATTACAAAAAAGATCTGGCACATTCAGACATGTGTCGTCTACTTATATTTAAAAATTTAGAAAAAATATTGTGTTTTTCTTGTACTTAGGGTGGTCAAACACACACCTGATTCTTATCTTTTTCCTGAAAAATTTAGTACCACTGCATTGAAATTTAAAATTTTCTCAAAACAAATTTACTTTTTTTCCAAAAAAGGACTAGTAGCCCAGAAACTACATTAAATTTGCTAAAATTTTTGTTCTTACATATTTTTCAAATTATGTTAATAACCTATTTAAATTTTTATGTCAAGTTTCCTAACTCTGCTTTTCTGAATTTTCATCGCCACTTAGAGGCCTAGTTTGGACCCCCATGATCCTCTACATACCCGTAATGTGATTAATCATGAAATGTAGATAATATAAACTAAAATAGCAACAAAATACAAAAGAGAACATGAGATTTATGTGGAAAATCCAATGAGGGAAAAACCACAATGTGGATTAGCTAACAATATAAGTAATTGTATAAATAGTACAAGGGATCACTTCTAGAATAGGACACACTATCCAAAAAGGCTTACAACTAGGGCTCACTACCACAGAAAGAAATACAAGAAGATAGAAGAGAAATTTTACATAGAATATGTTTTTAATGCAATAGGAATCCACCACAATTACTCCAATAGACTTGTAGTCTTGCATGAAATATTTTGGACACCTTCAACTCACTACTTTTAGGAATCCTATACTTGAAATTTGCACCGCTCTACTCAAATTCACATCATAAAAAACAATCACATCTATATTGCTTCTTTATTTCATCTCACAACAACACAACTCTTATTTATATCAACCTCAACCTCAAACAACTTCTCCAAGGTCGACAACTATCCATTATACTTACAAATTCAAAATATTTTGGTACCTAAACATTCCTGCGATGGATCGGAATGAAGGTGACCCATATAAATCCTTAATTATGACCTAAATAGATCAAAACATACCTCAAAGTGATTTCATAAGCCCAAATTTAGTGTTAACACAAGGTCATCCATACCTGTGTTAAACACCATAAACATTAATTAAACACTTCCTCAAATCAATCTAAAACTTTCAAACAATAAAATTCACTTGAACACGATCTAGAATAATCCATGAACTACTTAAGATCCATCAAAAACTTCATCCAAACTTGCATCATACAAATAATTTATCTCAAAACAACTGGTAGACCTTATTCACACACTGACATATGAAACTCACTCTGTACTAAACCAAATCAACTAAAATATTGAATACAAAAAGATACAAACATTATAAGAAACTTCCCAAATCCGTACAACCCAAAGCCAAAAAATAGAGAAATGTAGAGAAAATACATTTCTCCCAGGCCGTAGAAAAACATTGAACTGAAAACTAGTTAACACATTGGTGAAAACATCTCACACTGTACAATGATCCAAAAACCAAAATTCTAAATATAGCAACCTTTGACAATCATGAACAACATATCATATCCATAAAAGCATAGCCTTAACATGGAACAAATGCAGATCATAATATTGGAGCACACTTTGAACACTTGCACAACACTATTTTCTTTGTTTATCAATTTTTCTCAAAAGCACTTAGAAACCAAGTGCCAAATACATCATCTCAGCTCATTACTTCATTCCAACTCATCCTCAGACACTGCAGCAAAAGGATAGCTCCATTTACTCACAACACTTCCTCAAAGTCTCAACTACACATGCACAACCTGAAACAACTTTTTATTCTCTTTTCACAAATTTATTAATATCTTTGACATCTTCATCATGCAACAAACATAGTTGACATCAATAACAACACTAGTTAGTAGGCTTCTTGTTGAAATCATAGACAACATCTTTATACTTGCAACAATCTCCCCCTTTTTCATTGATGACAACACAAGATGTGAAAAACCATCAAAGACAACATACACACTCTCTCTCTTTTTGATTAGATAACCTACACAACATTCTTGCAAAACTCTCCCCCTTACAATATTCTCTCTCCTTTTGACAATAATGATTAGATAATATACACAACTTTTTCACATGATTCTCTCTCCCCCTTAATAGATAATTTTTTTTTCACATGATATTCTCTCTCCCTTTGACATCAATGGAAAAGGAATTTTGTTTTGAATTGCTCTCCCCCTTTGACATTGAACCAAAATACTTGCACTAAATACCCCCCTTAGGAGTACATCCAATCAAATAAGCATCTCAATGAAAACACATGACACTACCTACTCCCCCTAAGAGTTAGCCACCAACATCAATCCAGAAAAAGAGATATATCCATAGATCTATTGGATTGATGCATCTCCATATGCATCTAGTTTAAGGAAGGAGGGGAAATAACCCTCAACTTCTCCCGAAGATACTGAAAAGTATCCTTATAAGGAAGAGCCTTAGTAAATATTTTAGCAATGTGATCCTTTGTAGGAACATACTCGAGCTTCACCTCATTCTCAATAACCTTCTCTCTCAGAAAGTGATATCTAATTGATATATGCTTTGTGCTTGAATGAATCACTAAATTTTTTTAAATATTAATTGCATTTTTACTATCACAAAAGATAGATATAGGATCACTATACACTACTTTGATATCCTTGAATGCTTGTCTCATCCAAAAAAAATTGTGTATAGTAGGATGTTGCTGCAATATACTCAACCTCTACAGTGCATAAGGAAACTAAATCTTGCTTCTTACTCAACCATGACACCAATCTACATCTAAGAAAGAATGCACCACCACTTGTACTTTTCCTGTCATCAACACAACCAACCCAATTTGCATTTGTATAGGAATTTAATGTGAAACTAGTGTCCTTAGGATACTACAATCCACAATCCAGAGTGCCTCTTAAATATATGAATATCGTCTTCACTGCTGCAATATATGTTTCTTTAGGATCTTCTTGATATGTAGCCACAAGACAAATTTCATGCATGATATCTAGTCTAGTAGTAGTTAGATATAGCAGTCCACCAATCTGCTACACCCTTAATATTGGTGTACATTGGGTTATGAATAGTCGGCTTGTGGCTATCTTAACTCTTAATTAAGTCATGTTATCATTATTATATTATTATTTATTTGGCTTGGTTGGCCTAGGTCTTATATAGGTGTGTCTAAGTCGGCCTAGGTGATATCCTAGGCATAAATAGGTATATATAGGAGGTTGTGAGTCTTATTTCATCATCATATTGTGAAGTGTGTTCTCATTAGATATATGGAGATTTTTCGAATCAAAGTGGCTCGTTATTCTCAATTATTATCAAGTATTTGTAGCACATTTCATGTTATATTCTTATATTGTGCAAGTTATTAGATAACAAGTGGTATCATAGCATGATCTTGGCACTGTAGAGGCAAGGTTTTTTCTCAATATTGAAGGAAATTTTGGGAAGAGCTTATCTTTCAAATTTTGGAATTTTTTTTCCTAATTATTAAAGGGTTTTTTAAGGACATATTGAAGAAGCTATAGTCCATATTTAAGAATAATTGGAGTAGAATTGAGCGAATTATTGCAGAATTAGGGCTTTTACACAATTTATTTAGAATATACATAGATCTCATATCTTGATGAATTGGAGCCTAATTGTTATTGGGTTTTTGAATACATACTAAAGGAGCTAATAGTAAAAAAATTGGAGGAATTGGAGTAGAAATAAGCAAGTTATTGAAAAATTAAGGTTTTCACAAATATCACTCTCAAGGTTACAAATCTGCTTATTTCTTGGAAAAAAATTTAGATGAGAGTTATTTTGGCCCTATTAAGTTAAAATAAAAGGTTTAGATAATTTAAGTTTCATTTGTGTGATTTATTTCAAAATTATTGGTTCCCATCATGACGGGGCCTGCAATAAGGGGCAAAAAGAATGTTGTCACTCTGGGGAAGACTCCCAATAAGGATGGGATAACAATAGAGGATGTTACTCCTAATGAGTAAATAAGTAAGGTCAAGGAAGACATTTCTTCAATGAAGATGGATATGTGTGACCTAAGAGGAGATATATCGGATATACTAAACATGTTAAGTGCCTACGTGACTGAACCAAGAAAGGAGTTCTCAAGCAACCAAGGTGAAAATTCTAGGTCAACTAACAATGACACAAGTTTTAATACTTCTATGGGATCTATGAATTTATTTCCAAAGGTGGATATGCACAAGTTCGATGGCAAGGATCCTCTAACATGGATAAACCAAATGGAGAATTTTTTTGAAGTACACCAAATCCCAAATGGACAAAAGGTCATGATGGCTTCCCTATATCTAGAACCAAATCAATTCATTTGGTACCGTTGGATGTTCCCTCATCAAAGGAAAATGGGGCTCAGTGTATCATGTTCAATTTTTATGGAGGAACTCCAAGCACAATATAGCAATAGCGTGATAGACAACTTCTTCAGGCAGCTTGCTAAACTTCAACAAATAGGATTAGTTAAGGATTATATTCAACAATTCAAAAATATATCCTCAAGAATGGATTCAATTACAGAGGAGAACTTGAATGATTTATTCTTTGGGGTTCTCAAGGATCACATTCAACATGAGTTATGCATGTTTAGTCCTAGCTCTATAAATGAGTCTTTCATCTTAGCACATAGGGTAGAGGAGAAGTATTTGATTCCTAAGAAGCAAGGGTATAATGTGACAAGATAAAAGGATATTCAACACAACCTACTAGGTTGACTCCACAACAAATTGAGGAGAAAAGAGTAAAAGGGTTGTGTTTCAATTGTGATAGCAAATACAATCGAGGTCATAAAAGGAAAGATTCAAAAGACCTTACTGTGGAGACTAGGTCTTCTAGTAGAAATAAGAGGAATATTTTCTCCTTTAACTATTCCACTCAGTGAAATGGATCCATTGCAATTTTTGATGTGGAGGGAGAGGAAACTAGTGAGAAATGGAACAAAGAAAGGAAAGGGAATCAGGGGGAAGACGATCTGCCTGATTGGCTAAGGTTGTTGTTTCTATAGTTGAAAAAGAGAAAGAAAAAGTTGTGTATGTTGATAATGCCATTGAGGACACTGAATTAGACTCCAAATATGAAATGTACCTTCCCCAATATGGTGAAGATGATGTTCTTTCTCAAGAATTTTCTTTTGAGGAAGAATAGGAAGAGCTAGAAAATGACCATTGGTCAAAGGATGAAGATTTGGCTGAAGAGAAGGAAGCTTTTATTGAAGAGGAGTTTGGTTTTGGAGGTGATAAAAATGAGGAAAAGCAAGGAAAGGTTGATCTTTTCAACAAAGAGGAAGATGAAAAAATAAATAACCAGAGGAAGGACAGGGAGTTTTATGTTAATAATAATGATAATCAGAGGGATATTATGAGAAGGGTGGTGAAGTTGGCTATTAGAGAAACTAATTTGATGTTATGAAAAATAACATGGTGGACATGGAAAAGTAACTTTAGGAAGTCAAGCTAAAAATGGAAGGGAAAGATAATTATAAAGTTTTCCAATTGATCAAGAAAAATGCTGAGAGTTTGATCAATAGATATAATGATAAATTTAGCAGGATGGACAAAGTTATTAGATTATTAATAACAGGCATATACATTGAAACAACTCTCCTAAGTGTTAAAATAACTCTCTTAGGCATTGAAACAACTCTCCTAGGTGTTGTAATAGGATTAGGTGTTGATTTAGGTCTTGCAATGCTTGTATAGGAGCTAAAACAACATTCAAGGGAATTGAAATAGGAAGACACACCATTTTAGGAAGTAGAGGCACCACTTTAGCTATTAGAGGCACCACTTCAACCCTAGAACCTACCTAGAATCCCTATTTTGATTCCCCAAAACCCAAAAAAAGTGCAATAATTACAAAGCATTAATTAATCACCGTTGGTCCTACATCTCCTGAATGCTCATACTCCTGAACCTATGATGCATGATGTGTATGATGAATGATATTCACCATATTTCCTCTCTCATCTTTTTCTCTAGCTCAAATTCACCAAATGAAAGAGTGAAAATGACCCCTCTTTCACCCTTTGGACCTATTTATAGGGCCTTTTCACCCTATCCTCTTTACCCTTCTATTTTGGAGGCCCAAATTCTTAACTTTTCTCTTCTGATATCATTTCATTTCTTTGTCATTTTCTTCCATTCCTTTGCTAATAATTCTCATTTCTCCTCCTCTTTCTCCACTAATTTTCTTCTATTTTTTTGAGAGTTTACCCTAAAAACCCTTTTCCAAGGTAGTTCTAATTCAACACTCGAAATACCCCTATCCATTTTCATTTGCATCTCATCCTCATCATTTCATTATCTCTTCACTCCTTTTAGGCCAATATAGATTTATCTCTTCATCCATTTCATTGATCCCAATACTCCTAAAGCTACATTGTAAGAGAATCCTATTCCATGAAATATTTTAAAAATCATTTAATCACAACCTTATTCATGTTTCTATATTTGTTGCAAAGTGTCAATCCACCATATCATCATTGAGATGCATCCTTTCCAAT
This sequence comes from Sequoia sempervirens, assembly GCA_007258455.2. Lineage (NCBI taxonomy): Eukaryota > Viridiplantae > Streptophyta > Pinopsida > Cupressales > Cupressaceae > Sequoia > Sequoia sempervirens. The sequence goes on from VDFB02373365.1 coordinate 5,450,392, forward strand.
CCTTGTTTTGTTTCAAGATATATTGTTCCCACATCAATAATACTCCATCTATTATTAATCAATCTTGACTTTTAGCATGATCGGGGTCACATCATGTTTGTTCTTAAATCCTTTTGTGCTTACTTGCTTGCAGTTCATCCTCCTTCCATGATCTCTTCCTCCTCCTATCTTGCTATTTGTTCATCATTTGCATCCTCTCATCCATTTCGAGAGCACACCCAAGTTCTCTTGAACCCACATGTCCTCTTAACGGTGCATCTTTAATCTCCATTTTCACTCTCACCATCTTTCTTCCTAGTCACTCCTTTGAATGACTGGGGCATCTCACCTAATCTAACCATCTTCCTCCAAGTGCTATATTTTAATCTTCTTTGAAATGATGTTACTTCATAACACCATCTCAAAGAGGGGGAAAATGTAGACACCTTAAATGACTCCTCATTCCATAATTAGTTAAATTAAATTAAAAAAATTATAATCTTTATTTTTAATTAATTAAATTAATTAAATTAAAGTATTAATTCATAATTAATTAAATTAAATATTTAATTAATTATTATCATCATTCTTCTCAATTAATCAATTATTTGATTAATTCCCCTCCATAATCACATTTAATTAAATTATATTTAATTAATGCTCCATTCCCCTAGGGTTAATTAATTAATTTTAAAATAACCTTAGTATTTATTTCCCTAAGTCCTCTAGTCCCAATTAAGTTAATTAATCATTGATTAATTAATTTAATCCACCTCATAATCCTCATTAAAATTTATTCTAATTTTAACTCAACCCACTTCCCCAAACTTGTAGTCATGTGACATGTGCCCTTCAAGCCCTCTTAGAGGCTTGTATGCACATGTCACTTTTCCCTCCAATTCATCCTTTGACCTCCCTTTCTATTGGATCCTCACACATGTGTGAGTTCCTCTTTCCCATGAATTAACCCTACACTTTCATTTTCTTCCCACTTGTGAAAACTCCAAGCCTATACCTTTTACTCTTTACCACTTTAGTTTCCACTTTTCATCTTCTTGTTATTCCCAATGTGTGCTCACATAGATGTGAGAACGCCTATCTCTCTTCCCCATGCCACAAGTCACATTCACATGTCTCTATCTTGTGAAATTTATCACAAGGATAATCCTTCACTCTCTCCTTCAATCCAGTTGTCCATCTCACCAGAAGATCTTTTCCTTCCATTCATCCTTCCAAAAATCTATAAATTGGAGCCTTTCCTTCTAATTTTTATATCTCATTCTTTCCAACATTATGTTGTTGAATTCAACACTGAAATATCTTCCATACCTAGGTTATGTTGCATTGGAGAGCAACCACATAGGTGTATTATCAAGAGAAAATAAAGTATACATGGGTATATCTACTTCAACTTAATCCATGAGGTGATAAAGGTAAAAGGAAAGGTAATTATGTGTTATCTGAATTTATGTTCTATTACCATTTCATCATCTTCAATAAGTACTATACACCCATGGTCATTGTACTTGAGTCTTGTATGGTACCTAATTCCTCTTATCAACATTTATCATACTTTGTAATTGGTTTGGATAAGATCAAATAGCTTCTAAATACATCATCTAAATATTTGACACACATTCTTGTTTTGTTTCCACATGGTTTTAACTTATCACTTTCTTTAGTTAGGCTTGTGATTCTTAATTTGATTGTGGCACCTTTGGGAATCAAAATGGTGACAATTGAGATAATTTAAATATCTATATGCTTATTTAATTTCTCCATTTTTGTTTTAGGAATGAAAAGATATTTTACATTCAACTTTGGCTTTGTTTCTTCTTAAGGGAAGAAATTTTGGTTGACAATTTGAGATCATATGTCATTTGAAGTTAAGCATATACCATTTATATAGGAGACTATACATTTAGGAGGAAGGGATGGGGGTGACCATGGATATATCATGTATCTCTTATTCTCCTTGTAAGGGATTTTTTCCTCACACAAGGTTTTATCCTTCTCACTTTTTTCAAGTGGGGTCATCTAGCCTCACTATTTTCATCATCTCTAATGAATATTTTTCTTATGGGTTTTCTCCTTCTATTCTATATGAGGGGATAATTTTGTACATGATTACATATGAAGGATATAGATTTGATGGAACTTAAGCTAACCACATAATTTATACTTATGGGGGGTTTTGGTGCATTATTTTATTTAGTTTATTGCAGTATATAAATTTGAGATAGGATAACCTTGCTTATATAGGTATCTACTTAGGTAGATTGTACTTGGATTATGTGATTTTTAATTTTCATATTTGATGGATCTTTACTACATATATAAATACATCCCCTTTGTCCAAAACTTGTTCTATATTTATATATATCGATGGTGTATCCCATAGGGGAAAGGACCTAGTAATTGAGCATGTTCCACTAGATAGTATTTATAGATTTAATACCAAATATTTTTAATAGTATAGAACTTTTAGTTGTGACTTTAGAGTGAAATGAAGTAGAAGTATGTCATAAAATTCCTACATTAATCAATGGGAGGAGGTATGTGAAAAAATTAAACTAATCATACATCTACAAGAAACTAAACAAAAAGTAATATACCATAAAATAGTGATTTATGTGGGGAAAACCCTATTGGAAGAAAAAACAAAAATCCAAAGAAATTCAATGTATTATTCAATGATCAATTATTTACACTTGTAGAGTCTAATCCTTTATAGGATTATCACCATTAAGATATCTAGATCAATTTTTGTAGCATAACAATACCTAAATAAATTACTATCAAACCTCCATCTCAAACACATAATAAATTGGAGAAGTAATGCACGAAACCATAAAATGGTAATGATCTAGGCATAAATCCTTGATTAAAAAACTAATTCCTAATTTTTAAGATGATTCCACATATTAAAAAATAACACATTTGTTCCACCTATCATAAGCTCATCATAATCAACTCACCAACTTGGGTGCTCTATTTTGGTTCCATTATTTGAAAGGAAGTAAGATACATGGAAATGCTTCCTAAAATAATTTTAGAAGAGATTATTGTGTAAAACTTAGATATTTACAAATATAAAAAGGAGAAAAACCTAAAAAGTAACCCAATGCATTATTCATTAATTTTAACATAGTTACAATACACTTATAAGTGATCCTTTACAAGATTATAACCAAGTAAATATTTGAAGTAATTTTGATAGCATAACAATACCTACAAACTCACTATCTAATACCTTCATCTTAAGCATATTATAAGGAGTAATACATGAAATCATCAAATGATAATTAAAAAACCATGTGCTAAACACAACCCAAAAAAGTGGATCCCAAATTCCTAGTTACAACACTAACACCCAAATCCCAAGATGAGATCATAGGTTAAAAATAACATATTTCTTTCACCTTTCATAAACACATCATAATGCAATCACTGACTTGTGTGTTCCATTTTGTATTTATCATATCCATTCAAATATGTATTATGACATAGTCTAACATGCACAATAAGTTTGTCAATAAGTGTAATGCCCCCCTTTAAATATTTTCTATTTTCTATATGGTTTTACATTTCTAGTGTAGGAGGTCAAATTTCTACAACCCAAAAAATTGAGTTTTTATGATTCATTGTTTGAAATTTGTATTCTTTGTATAAGAAAAATTAGGATCAAGGTTGAGAAAAATTTCCTAATATTGTCTTTCATTCAAGTTTCCTTATGAAATATTACAATATGCACAATAAGTTGGTCAACAAGTGTAACTCCCCTTTATAGCTCTTTTATGTGTCATAGACACTTTTACATTTCCAATGTGGGAGGCCCAACTTCTAGAGACCATAAATTTTGATCTAGGAAGTTTATTGATCCTATATATGTAGATATGTGTCTATAATTATATTTCTAGTTTGACCCATTCCAACATTTTTAGGTTAGAAAATAATCTCAATAGTTGTGATATGTGCTCTTTAGATCTAAAGAACAACAAATCATGTGATGCCACATCAACACATCAACAAAATATGATTTAAAGTACAATAATTATAATTTAATTCACAACTATTGGTCTACTCCTTTTTGAATTATTTTTTATTACCTAAAAATTTAAAACATGCTAATATTTGGTATCATATTTGATGATATGGAATTGAAACCTTAGTTATAAGTAGGGGACTTACCAAGTAAGTTACTATAAAATTTAGGAGTGATATGAGATTTTCATATATGGTTCTGAGAGGGAAAAGGTTAGGGTACACAACTATTTGGTGCTCAACCATATATAATCATCTCATTCTTTCATATGAAAAATATAAGACATTTCTTTTAAAATCATCCTATAACATCCTTTGATTGAAATATAGTTTACTTATTAATTTAATTTTTTAAATTATTTTTTCTTTCATAAACTTTCTTGATCTTTGATGGATATCTCAATAGGAAAATATCATAATTATTATCAATACATATTTTAAAATAAGATAAAAAGAATAATAACATAACATATTATAATTTTACAAAAGCAATTTACCTAATATTGCAACCGCTTATTTCAAAAATCATCTCCCTAGAGCAAGATGGTTTTGTTCCAGGAAGAGAGACAATTCAAGGGGCATTGGTAGCACATGAGGTTCTGCATTCTATTAAGTCAAATCACTTATATTCATTCATTTTTAAATTGAATATGATGAAAGCCTGTGATAGAGTTGACTGGGATTTTCTTATTAAGGTTTTGGGAAAATTTGGTTTTCCAAACAAGTGGTGTAAATGGATTTACTCATGTTTATCAGGAGCTCATTTTTCAGTCATTATTAATGGTTCTCCATGTGGCTTTTTTTAGATCAACTCAAGGTGTGAGGCAAGGAGATCCCCCATCTCCATTCCTCTTCATCATCATGGCAGAAGCCCTTAGCAGAAATATAAGGGACAAAAGCTCTAAGGGTTTATGGCAAGGAATTACCATTCTGAATATAGAGTTTTCAGCCACCCACAATCTATTTGTAGATGATACATTTTTATATGGTAAGGCATCCTTATCAAAAGAAAAACAAATGAAAGAGACTTTAGAAAAATATTCTCTTGTTTCTGGGAAAAAGATAAATGCTCAGAAATCTAAAATTTATGTCTTTAATACAAAGGATGCAATCAAATGAAAAATCATTAGAACCCTTGGTTTCCTAGAAGCCGAACTACCTTGTAAATATCTAGGAATCCCGTTCTTCATGGGTTCTAATAAACCATCTTATTGGTTAAAGGTCATTGCTAGAATCAAACAAAGAATATGCGCACGGAAAGCTAGATGGCTTTCCTTTTTAGGCAGAATTATTTTAATAAAGATAGTTTTATCAACAATCCCAAATTATTTCATTTTAGTCTTAAAGGCACCTAGTTTTGTTGGAGAAAAATTCAAAAAATTATAAGGGGCTTTTTGTGGAAAGTTAATATGAATGATGGGAAAAAGATCCCTCTTGTCTCGTTAGATAGTATGGTTCAAGAAAAACGTAAAGGTGGTGTAGGTTTACATGATATTTCAAAGCGTAATCAAGCTTTTGGGGGGAAATTAATATGGAAAATGAACTCCAAGCTGAAATCTATTTGGTGCTCTTTAATGAGAGAAAAATATATGGATTGCCATGACTCTAAAAGGATTTTCATGATGTCTAATCCTCCATAAGGCTTAGCAATGTGGAATTTTATGATCTCATGCAGAAAATTGATAACCTATTATATCATTTGGGAGGTTAATAAAGGGGATGAAGTCAATTTTTGGTACGATTCATGGAATGGTCACCCTCCTTTAAATAGTATCCTGGAGCTTCAATTAGTCATCCCTATTATTTCAGAAGCTTGGGGGTCCAAACTAGTAGATTATGTTGAATCCATTGATCCTCTTTCAAGAAAGGTTACATGGAAATATTTTTCACTCTTCTAGTTAACTCATGAGAAAATTCACTTATTGTTAGATATCTTAAAAAATAGACCTATGTTCATAACATGGAAACCTGATCAAGTAATTTGGGTTCCTTCTAAAAGTGGTTCCTATACTGTTAAAAAAGGTTATCAAGCAATTTTTAGTATGGATGAGTCCATTCAACCTCAAAGAGCTTTTAATTTTTGTTGGAATAGTTTAGTTCTTCCAAAAGCAGGTAGTTTTTCTTGGTTAGTATTGAAGAAAAGAGCTGTTACAAGTGATCATTTAGTTAAATTGGGCATTGCATAACCCTTCAAGTGTGTATTGTGTGATCAATTCTTTGAACACCATGATCATTTGTTCCTTCAATGTTCCTTTGCACAAAATTATTGGTTGTTTATTCTACAAAAGATGAATTATGTCATGCCCCTTCTCAGTTCAATATGGGATCTCATTTCTGCCTAGCCAATGCTTTATAAAAACTCCTTCTTTGCTTGTATCTAGTAGTCTATTCTAGCATTTGTAGTGTGGGTCATCTGGTGGGAAATAAATAGAAGAATCTTTAGGAAAACTATCTCTTCTGAGTCCTTTGTTCATTGTCAGATTGAAAAATCAATTTTAGAAGTTGTCAATTCATGGGTTCAAAATCACAAGAAAGTAGATTCAATGCTTTTTGATTGGGACAATTTCATATTGAAAAACTGGAAACATATTTCTCTCTCGTTTAAAGGAAGTCTCAAGCAACCACCATCATCAAAGATTGATAGAAGAATAATTAAATGGGTTCGGCCATCTCAAGGATATTTGAAATTGAATTTTGATGGAGCTTCTAAGGGTAATCCGGGAGCTTCAAATGTAGGTTTTTGTATCAGGGATGATAAGGGCTCTCTTAAAGTAGCTAGATCAATTCCTTTACCTTTTGGTATGAATAACTTGGAAGAAGCACTCTCCCTTCTCTATGGTCTACTTCTTGCTAAGCAAATGCAAATTAATGAAATCCATATAGAAGGGGATTCACAAATAATAATAAATGCTTGCAAAGAAAGATCATGTTTCACTTGGAATTTGAAGTATGTATTGTAGGTGATATGAAATTTATTAGACGAGTTTGGGAACTATCAGATCTCACACACTTATAGGAAGGGTAATGTATTGGCTGATTGTTTGGCTAACCTTGGTTGTGACAATAAAGAAGTTTTATTCATTCATGAAAATAGTAATACAGGTGATTTCTCTTCTATTCCTGAACTATTTGAACTAAGGGATGTGATAGAAAATGATTATGTTTAGTTATATAAGGAGTAAGCATTGATTGCAATTGATCTCTCTTTGTTATGATAAGGGGAAAATTTTTAGGAAATGCATTTCATTCAGCCATATTTTATTATCATGCATATGGGCGCTCATTGAAAATAGTGCTCTCTTTTGATTCTGTTTACGAACAATCTTTGAAATTATCTTTTGGCCATATGGCAATGGGTAGTTAGCGCTTTATCTTACCAATCTAAGTTGTATTAAGAAGAATGATTTTCTGCATTCAAGAACATGTGTATTGCTCCAAGTATGTCCAATTCTATTTATGGGTAAAATCACAAACCTGTGTCACACTTTATAAAGGAATCGACCAACAACAATTTTTTTTATAACTTCGAGCACATAAAAGTGGTCTTTATGTTTTGAATTTCAAAATGGTATAAACTAATGAAATGTATAACTTTTGATGAATTTTATTGCTGTAATTTTAAAAAAAATTTAAAAAATTGTTTTCATTATGTTTTTTTCAATTTAAGGTCAGATTTTGGAATGCTGAAAATTTTAAAAAAGAGTGACTTCATGGATTGTCAAGAAACAAATTGAAAAATGCTTCATTTCTCCCTATTTTTTTTCCTCCAAATAGGTAACTTCAATATCTTGTGCATGGAAAAAAATTCAAATTTTGATGTATATTTTTCTCGTCAAACATGTCAAATTTGACAGTTGTCATGGGCCGCCAACTGTTTTCAACTTTTTTAATCATTTTGAAAAAGAAAATTATACCCTTTTGGAGAAGACTCCCTACTCTTGTGCCCCATATAAGATTTAAAGTTTTTTAATAAGTTTTACTATCTTTTTTTTAATTTGTAATCAACCTCTTTGTTCATTTTAAAAACCTACTTGCATTATTTTAAAAATTATATTCCAACTAGGATGCCACATAGACATTTTCGGTTGAAACAATTTCTATAGAAAGGGTTTCGGCTGAAACCCTTTCTATAGAAACAGTTTCTACCAAAACCCTTTCTAAAGAAACCCCGCACATTAAAAAATGCAATTTCAAAGCAGGAAAAGGAAAATTTTGATTTTTTGGGATTTGACTAAAACTTATTCAGTAGAGACCTGTGTGCCACGTAGTAGGCCACATGGTTTTAGTCAAAACCTAGTCAGGAAAAACCTTTTTGGCTGAAAATATTTTGCTCATAACTATTTATTTGGCTGAAAGTGTGACACAACTTTGTGCTTTTACCCTTATTTGAAGCCATTCTCACTGTGTTCTATACACTTGTATGATGACATACAAAAAGTAATCATGTTTTTAAATGTAGTAAAAGAATATTATTAAGGGAGTTATTCTACAAGGACAATAAATGTCACCTGGTGACGACGGCTTCTACATAGTTTTTCAGACTGGGACTTTTCACCTCACTTCATTATATTATTTTACTTTGGTGGTAGTTGTTGAGTACATGTTAATCATTTTTAATGTTTCAAATGCAATGTTCATTGTATCTTACTTGCAGCAGTTTACAAAGCCAAAGTTCATAATATTGTTTGCTCTCGACTTCATTATTTGTTTTGCTTCTAAATTCTATTCTAAATGTAAAAGATTTGAAACAAGTGGAAAGTGGGTGTGCTCTTATTGAAGATAAAATTACAATGGTGTTCCGCCCTTGGAATTATAGAATGCCATTGCAAGTTAAAATTTAGGAAAAACCCATGGAGGAGTATATCACGCAGGAAATTTTAAACTCCATGTTTCGAATTGACTGTACTCAAGTGGAGGAAAGCATTCAAATGAAGGCATTCTTCTACAGGACTTGAGGAAGAATAGAAGAGATGTGATTCCGCTCTTGGATATGCAAACTAAAGAGAAATTTAATTCTCTATTGTTCCTTCGTACATATAATCTATGCCCTGTCAATCATGGTTTACATTTAGATCTTCAGTTGTGGGTTATTTCTTCCAATCAATAGTGCAATGGGGGCCGAAATGCTCAAACACAATAGGTTTCCAAGGCATCATCTTGAAGATCTTCTTCTTCACTTCCATCATACATGGATTCTAGGGCTTCTGCTCATAGATTTGTACTGAGAAATTTGGGGTATCTCTATGGTATGGATGAAAACTCTTCAAATAATCAAGTGATTGTTGGCAAAAATCATTATTAATTTTTAGTTGTATAAATTTTTGGGTTGGGAAATTAACTTCTTGAAATATTCTGTAAAGGTGGATTTATTAGTCATTTTGGGGTTTTTGGCTAATTTGGGCTGTTAATAGTGACATCATTGTATAGGTTAGTAAAATCACATTTTGAATTGCTTTGTAAAGGGTGGGTAATGTTCGCTATCAGGTTAAGTAGACCTACTGCTGAATTGTACAAACGTTGTATACAAACAATGTAATTTTGTTACTAGGGCTACAAATGGAGGTTTTCTTACTGGTTCTTTCTTGCTAGTGTGCCCCCATGAACTAGTTTTTGTAACTATATTTATATATATATATTAATAAAATATTAGTGGCTTGCCACTTTCACCAAAAAAAAAACATAACATATTATAATAATTTTATGATATTAATATTCTATTGATATATAAAGGAATATTAGTATCAATTACAAGAAGGATACACCATTAATTCTAATTTATATAAAAAATAATGGTGCAAGTTGGCGAGCAAGAGTGAAAAAATGCAAAGGAGAAAAGGAGTCAATGGGGAAACATGGTGGAGGAAGGTGATCCAGGGAAGAAGGCGGAAGGAGTCGTTAACCAACAGAAGGCAGATCATATCTCATAGTGGGTATTCGAGAATGGAGCTTGGGTGGATAAGTGTCACCCACACTACTGCCAAAATGGAAGCATGGAGAACCAAGATTGCAACCAGAGTAGGAGCTAGTTCGGAGATGGTGAGAGGAGGGCTACTGAACAAAAGCTAAAGACAACAGTGCACTAAAGGAACAACAAAGTCTGGAGAGTCAGGGGTTTGGGAAACACTAAGCCGAGAAATGAAAGAAAAATGAGCTAGCAAGCAGGAGAAAAATTTGAGTTTGGAAGAAGAATGAATCATAGAGACCGGGATTTGTTCAGAAGGAAATCAAACAGAAGAAATTTCCAAAATAAAGAGAATGAAGGAAACTGTTTGCAACTGCGGGGAAGTAAACTATACCAAATTCCTTCCGAAATGAAAAAAAAAAGAGTGATCAGACTGATGGAGAGAGCTCTGCTTTCCAAGTGGACTAGCCCAGGCTGCCCTATGGAGGAAATCAAAGCATGGTGGGAAAACAAATACAAAGACTGGGTAAGCATCTACCAGCTACCAAACTCTTTTTTTCTCATAGAATGTATAGATTAGCAATTAAAGCTAGAAATTGTAGAAGGGGAACCTTTGTTTATGAATGGTAATAGTTTTCATTGCCTAAATTTGAGATCAAGTTTCTATCCCTGGAACTACAAAATAAACCAAATCCATACCAGGATCAAACTAGTGGATTTTCCCTCATAATTCTTGAATGTGGAGGCTATGGTGAGATTAGGTGATGCCCTAGGGCTTTGCTTAGGGGTGGATGGTGGCTTCATAAATGGAAAATATGGGGTTGAAGCATGCATACTAGTAGAAATAGATGAGGGGGTTGCAATCTACAAGAACATAGAAATATTGACAAAATATGGAAGTTGGCAATAAGAGATAGAGGTATGGGAAGGAGTGGAATCCAAAAAATGCCTCTTTAGAGAATCATTTCAGGAAGGCACTTCAAATAGGGGAAAGGAGGCTAATACAAGTAATAAAGAGAGGGAAGAACTAGGGGATGGAACAACCCAAGAAGTGGCAACCAAAATCATAGAAAATACATCTCAAGATGTTAGAACTGAGCCTGAATAGAAGAAGTCTAGAGGAGTCTCTTAGGAATACAACAAAGTCCCCCACCAATAAAGGAAAAATAGGGGCTGGGAAAATTTCAGGTAGAGGAAGCTCTAAATGCTCTTGTGGATGATGCACAAGAAATCTAGGACACCAAAACCCAAATTTGGAAACTAACAAAGGAAGTAGAAAGGGAAAATTTGGAACCCCAGGTAGCAAGAGAAGGGGCTAGAAAGAATAAGCAAAACACCAAAGTAAACAATTTAGATGCTCTCCAGGAGGAAGAATATGACTTGGCATAGTCTGAAGAAGAGAGTGATCAATTCTTAGATGGAGAAGGTGATCCTTGGGAAGACATAGAGGAAGGTGAGTTGCTTGAGGTGGGGAAGCTTGAACAATTAGAATGAAAGATAAATGTACCTAACATAAAGAAGAAATCCAAAAGGGGTAGGAAAACAAACAAATCCAAGCCGATGATTGCAGGCAATGCCTCTAGTTAGAAAAAATTGGTTGTTCGGAAGGATATCCTCCTTCCTAGGGTAGAACAAGGATCATAACATGGAATGTCAGGAGCATTAATTCCCCTAAAAAATGGCACATGTTCAAGTGCCAAATTGACCAATCAAATGTAGACATAGTTCTCATACAAGAATCAAAATGGATTAAGGAAGAAGGTCAAAGGATATTGTGCAATTGGAGACAATGGAAAAGTCAATTCAAGGAGGCCATAGGAGTGTCTGGTGGACTAGAAGTCTTATGGAACCATCTTATAGTAGATGGGGAAGTAGAAAAAGAATAATACAATTAGAAATTGTTCAAGTTCAAAGATATAAGGAGGCATGGCATCTTCTTCAACATCAATGTATATGGGCCAATAGCTATAGTGGAAAAAAAACAAGTGTGGGATAAAATATCAAGTGAGCTATAAAATAGGAGAAATGAGATGGGTATAGTAATTGGAGACTTCAATGCAACCTTGAGAAATGAAGAGAAGAAAGGGGGTTTGGGGAGAAAAACTGCCATACAGAGATATTTCTAGGATTTTATAGACAAAAATATGCTAAGGGATGTGCAAACAAAAAATGGAACATTGACATGGTCTAATAGGAGGAAGGATTTTACCAACATAGCAGAAAGATTGGATAGATTCCTGCTCTCGAGAGATTGGGGAGAGATAGCAGCCTCATAGGAAGCTCACATACTACATTTCACAAGGTCAGACCATTTCCCTATCTTACTGACATTTAGGTAGGATGTCACCCCTAAAGGATTCTCTTTCAAATTTGAAAACATGTGGCTGAGAGATGATCACCTACCAAAGCTAATAGAGAAGTGGTGGAATGAGATCAAGTTTGGAGATAAATTAGAGCTTTTCAAGATAAGAAAAAAGTTGGGATACATCAAGAATAAGCTCAAGGAATGGAACAAGACACATTTCAAGAATATATTCTAGGAGAAAGAGGCTAGAGCAAGAAATCAGAGTCTAGAATGAACACATAATAGAGAAAAGAATGGATGCAGAGGATTTTGAAAATGAGAAATGTCTGAAAGATGAACTAGAAGAAATTCTGAAGAGGGAAGAGTGCTACTGATGATAGAAGGCAAGGGAAACATGGTTGAAAGAGAGTGATAGAAACACCAAGTTCTTCCACAAGTAAACAATCTCCAATTAAACCAGGAACAGGATTGCAAAAATCAAGAAGGCCAATGGAGAAATAGCATAGTCTATTAAGGAAGTTAACAAGGAGGTGGTTAAATTCTTTGAAGAAATTATAAACAAAGAAAGCTAGGAAAATAGAGTAGCAAGGGATAATCTTTTGAGTGCAATTCCCACAATCATAAAATAGGAACATAATGGGCACTTGCATCAAAAGATCTCCTTGGAAGAGGTCAGGGAAGCCATTTTCCAGATGAACTGTGAAAAGGCCCTAGGCCTTGATGGATTCCCATCTGGCTTCTTCCAAAAGTTCTGGGACATAGCTGGGAGAGATCTAGGGGTGGCAGTGGAGGAATCAAGAAGAAGAATGACAATGTTGGGGGTAGTGAATCACACATTTTTGGCTCTAATCCCCAAGAAAAAAGATGCACAGACAATGAGTGATTTTAGACCAATTGCATTGTGCAACATGGTGTATAAGGTTGTCACAAAAATAATAGCAAACAGACTTAAAGAAGTATTGAATGAGGTGATATTAGAAGAACAAAGTGGCTTTGCACTAGGATGGTCAATAGCGGAAGGAATAATCACTGCTCATGAACCTATACATTCAACTAGAAAAAATAATGATTCCTACATGATACTAAAACTACACATCCTCAAAGCCTACGACATGGTAGACAAACAATTTCTCCTGGAGGTTTTGAGGAAATTTAGATTTGGGGAAAATTGGATAAAGTGGGTTAAAAGCTACATCTCTATAGCTAAATTATCAGTGCTGGTGAATGGATCTACTCATGGCTTCTTCCCCTCCACAAGGGGGTTAAGACAAGGTGACACTATTGGATTTGACACCATTTTTCGATGGGCATTCGTCGGTTGTTTGAAAAATCTTTGTCGGAAGAGCGACACAATGGCAAAAATCTTTTCATCATTGTTTTTTCATCACAAGGCCGACGATAAATTAAATGTCGAAATAATGGTGAAGAATCGTTGGTCGATGACATCGTAAAATACCTCAGGATTTTGTCAGAATATCAATGAAAACTTTGTTTATCCACCGAAAAATTACACCAGAAGTTCATCGTTAGTTCGATGAAATGGGAAAGCAGTAGCGTGGAAACAATAGAGGACGTTCATCGAAATAGCGACAAAATACTCAAGTAGTGGCATCGAAAAAACACCAAAAGTTCATCAAATGTGCAACGAAATAGGCAAGTAGTAGCGTCGGAACAACACCAAAAGTTCGTCGACTTTGCGATGAAATTAGCAAGGACTAGCGTCGGAAGAACACCTAAAGTTCATCGAAAGTGTGACGAAATGGGAAAGTAGTAGCATCGAAACAATGCCAAAAGTTTGTCGACTTTGCGACGAAATTAGCAAGGAGTAGTGTCGGAAGAACACCAAAAGTTTGTCGAAAGTGCGACGAAATGGGCAAGTAGTAGCGTCGAAACAATGCCAAAAGTTTGTCAGAAGGGTGACGAAATGGGTAGGGAGTTATGATGAAATCGTCATCGCAGCTATAGCAACTTCATTGAGCCTTTCTGTTGATTTGTCAGTGGTTATCGTCGAAATTGCGACAAAGAAGAAAAATTTAAAAAAAATATTCGTGGAAATGTACCATTGCGAAAACTGACGACTGATCATACATACAGACTGCATATTGGTTTGATTCTTCAAATGATGCATTTCTTATATTGAAAAGTGAATTACCTTATTGAGCTTCTCTTTGTTTTGAGTATAGTTTAATATTCTCTACTTAACAAGGCCAATCACGTGACGGTGGAAGCTCATTTGGCCACCCCCCCACCCTCACATCACTCTCAATTCCCCATACCCAATCATATAACATTAATCATTGATTGATCCATTAATAACATATAACATTCATTCATTCATCCATTAATAACATATAACATTCATTCATTAACATATAACATTCATTAATTAACATATTCACATTCATTCATTAACATATAATATTCATTCTTTCAGTTTTTACATATTATCAAAAATATGGTTGTCATGATATGATTACAATCACTTTTTTGTTTCTTTTTGAAAAAGCTACATAAAGTGGCGTGGAGTATCATTTTCTAAATCAATATCTATCCCCTTTAGTTTTTCTGCCCGCTAGATCTTAATGTACGCCTAGTCGTCTACTCATAACGTGGACGCCGTTGCAAGGGGGGTCTGCTACAATAAGAAAGAAATGTTAAACTGATATGTTTTATTATTATTGTTACAAGTATTTCATTAATTAGAAGAACATTAAAGTGGCTCTCTTTACCTGATAGGTCCACATCATGTTCCTGAACTTTGTTATAGACTCATGCTCAACATGTTGAACACCCTCTAAATCCTAATCTGTAGTTGAAAACACGTAAAGGTTACATTAATTAATACACTAATTGAAATTAAATATGTTTAAGAGAACATAAGGGTGGTCCTCTTTACCTGATGGGGCCACATCATGTTCCTGATCTTCTCTAGCCTAATCATGCTCAACACGTTGATCATGGTCTACATGCTCTAAAGTTGAAACACGAAAGGTTACATTAATTAATACACCAATTGCAATTAAATATGTTTAAAATAACTTTAGAGTGGTCCTCTTAACCTGATGGGGCCACATCATATTCCTGATCTTCTCTAGCCTGATCATGCTCAACATGTTGATCATGCTCTACATGCTCTAAAGTGTCAGGATGCACACCATGACCTTCATCTGCACGTTCTGCTCCACCCTCACCAGGCTGCATTCCAATGTCATGTGCAGTATATGTTATCATTGCTTGAATGTTTAAAACATATAGGCATGTAATTACTTTATGGTGGAAATTAATATTGAATAGATTGCACAAGTATTCAATTTTAAATAAACTTTATTGATTTTATTTACCTGCGTGTCGGATGCAATGGAAGATTGTGTTTGCCCAGTCAAGACTCTTAGGTGTTTAGCCACGGCTCCATAGCCTTCCTAGAAGGAAATCTTCAGGTCCTCTTCTCTGGGAACTCTGATGAATTCAAAGCCCTACATTTTTGCAGAAAATCATGAATTTTGCTTCTATGGTGTGATAAAACCAATTTTTTTTTTCAATTTATTATAATTTGGATGCAATATTTCATTTATTGATACTTACAATTCATGCGGCTAATTTCATATAACCACCAGAGCCAAGTTTGTGTTGCTCGTGCTTTTCTAGTGTTGCCTTTGTTGCCTTCGATGTGTCAGGCAGCCTATGAAAAGTTTGGAATACGTTAGATTATGTAAAAAGAAAGAGTAATCAGTATATAATTACATTGTTGATAGTATCACACATAGCATACTACTTTTTAAAAAAAAATTTAATGGAATTTCCATAGCATACAGACATTGAGAGCATATAAAATACAGAGTTCAATCCATGAATTATAGAAAATAGATATTTGTTGGTTATATTCATATCGCTGATTACATTGCACAAAACATACTACAACTACATAAATATTAGATGGTGATAGTTGTCTATGCTACCACATTTTTCATACATGTCTACCAAAAGCATTTTATCAAATAGTTCACTACCTTGCTGCTATGGCTAAAAGCCTAAAATAGTGCTTTCAAACAAGATATGGATGCTTGGAAAATCTATCAAAGCATAATAGTACAATAGCATAGATAAGGCGTTGACCGTTAAAATGCTCAGAATAGAATTATGGTGATGGAATGCCATGACAATCCATAGCAATTGCTTGTTATGGCATTCCATCACCATGAGACCACATTTTTTTGAAGCATTTTTTTAAATAGTTCACTACCTTTTCTATGCTACCACATTTTTCATACTACTATGGCTAAAAAGTAAAAACTTCAAATGGGTGCTTTCGAACAAGCTATGGATGCTTGGAAAAAATCTACCAAAGCATAATAGTAAGCAATAACATAGACAAGGAAGTGAATTGTTTGAAAAAATGCCTAAGAAATGCAGTCTCATAGTGATGGAATGCTATGACAATCCATAGCAATTTGCTTGTCATGGCATTCTCATGGCATTCCATCACCATGAGACTACATTTCTTTGAGACATTTTTCAAGTAGTTCACTACCTTGTCTATGCTACTGCATTTTTCATACATGTCTACCAAAGCATTTATCAAACAGTTCATTGCCTTGTTGCTATGGCTAAAAGTCTAAAACAGGTGATTTTAAACAAGCTATGGATGCTTGGAAAAAATCTATCAAAGCATAATAGTAAGCAATAGCATAGACAAGGCAGTGAACTGTTTCAAAAAATGCCTCAAAGAAATGTGGTCTCATGGTGATGGAATACCATGACAATTCATAGAAATTTGCTTGTCATGGCATTCGTTATGACATTCCATCACCATGAGACCACATTTTTTTGAAGCATTTTTTCAAATAGTTCACTCCCTTTTCTATTCTACCACATTTTTCATACATGTCTACCAAAGCATTTTATCAAACAGATCAACGCCTTCATGCTATGGCTAAAAAAGTAAAAACCTCAAACAGTGCTTTTGAACAAGCTACCGATGCTTGGAAAAAATATACCAAAGCATAATAGTAATCATAACAAGACAATGCAAGGAATTGTTTGAAAATGCCTAAAAGAAATGCAGTCTCACGTGATGCAATGCCATGACAATCTATAGCAATTTTCTTGTCATGGCATTCGTCATGGCATTCCATCACCATGAGACTAGATTTCTTTAAGACATTTTTTCAAGCAGCTTCAACGCCTTGTCTATGCTACAAAGATTTTCATACATGTCTACCAAAGCATTTTATCAAATAGTTCATTGCCTTGCTACTATGGCTAAAAGCCTAAAACAGTGCTTTCAAACAAGCTATGGGTGCTTGGAAAATCTATCAAAGCATAATAGTAAGCAATAGCATAGACAAGGCAAGAACTGTTTCAAAAAATGCCTCAAAGAAATGTGGTCTCATGGTGATGGAATGCCAAGATAATCCATAGAAATTTGCTTGTCATGGCATTCCTTATGGCATTCCATCACCATGAGACCACATTTTTTTGAAGCATTTTTTCAAATAGTTCACTACCTTTTCTATGCTACCACATTTTTCATACATGTCTACCAAAGCATTTTATCAAACAACGCCTTCATGCTATGGCTAAAAAGTAAAAACCTCAAACAGGTGCTTTCGAACAAGCTATGGATGCTTGGAAAAAATCTACCAAAGCATAATAGTAAGCAATAACATAGACAAGGCAGTGAATTGTGATGGAGCCTCAAATTTATATCCGGGATTTCTTTTATTATTGGTTGGTCTTTTTTATCCGAGTGGTGCCTAGGGCTGGAGTTATTACTTTGCTTTCATAAACCCTTGGTTTTCTGTCTTTGGTATGGGTTTGTTCTATCATTACTTTTTGGAGAAGGTTTTTAAAAAAGAAAACAACCTATGTCTCATTAACTCGTCTAAGGCCTGGCCCCTTTTAATAAAATGATAAATATTTTATTGTTGGTCTCCTTTTATTTACCAAAGTCTGAGTCCGGTTTGTGCCTTATGTTTTTAAAAAAACCTTATGTCATCGACCGTCGTTGCCCTAAGCTGCATCCCCTTCCTCGGGTTTTTTCTCCTAAGTAATGTTTAATGTTTTGCAGGGGTTATTTGATGGCTGTTGATCTCCTCGCAGATACATCCTGACTACTCCCCGCCATATCGCAATCCCAACTTGAGCCATCGCGATATCGCGGGCGAGTGCCATGTGTCCTAGATTGTTGATGTTTGAAAAGAAAATAAAATGATTTAATAAATGCATCAGACTTTAGTGTGTTATCAAGTGGGTTACTAAATTTCCTGAGTGGTGCATGTGTTTATAATCAATGATGATGTTTTAATCTTGATGAAAAAGCTGCTCAGCAAATAGGCCTTAAGATTGTCCCTTGTTTTACTTGATCGTGGTCACCGATGAAGAGATCAATGGTTGCCCACTATTGCGCAATCCCAACTTGAGCAATCACGATATTGTGGGCAAGAGCCACGTGTATCTTCTTGGCGCTGCATATAATGGTGGGCCCTAGGGATGATGTGGAAGGCATTGTCAACATTTTTAAGGAGGACCATTTGATGATCTGACTAAAACAAGAGATCGACGGTGGAGATTTAAATTTGTGTCAAATACAATTGAAGGCATTGGCGTGGTAGGCAAGTAGGCTTTAATGGCGGATGAGATGTCTATCATCAATGTTCATAAAGTTCAAGTGTTTAATTGTAGACTACTTTCACCACTAAGGCATTCAAGCATCTTCGAAGCAGTCCAGAGCCAAAGATAGAGCTTTCAAAAGCAATTTTGGCAAGAGTTTGATTTTCTGTAGAACACGAATTTTTGTGAGTTATTTTCTTCATCACTGTTCTGTCCGAATGTGTTTCTTGCGAAAAGCTTTGTTCTGTTGATCAGGGTTTTTTTGAATTAAGATTTTAGGGTTACTATTTCTCTTGAATTGTGGGAAATTACAAATTCTATTGTGTTTTCATTTTGAGTAGCACTAGTCTATTCACAATTTGATTTTCTAAGAAGCCCTAGTTGTTTAAAATGGCGCCAACAAAACAACATTCTGGCCATATTGACTACATGCAGAGGAATCTATATGATGATTTCCTTGACCAATTTTCCCTGTCAACAAATGACAAGAAGAGGGGTTTGGTTTTGATGAGAGGGATAGCCTTAGGTGAAGGGTTGAGATATAGAACCTACAACATTGCAGATGCTAGGGTACCAATGACGGGTTTAGAACTGTTTAGAAGATGGTATGGCCAGCGAAATTCACCTCATCCTTTTTCAAATGGTTGGAGGTATGATATGGGAAAGCTTGTAGTACTGAATGTGTTCCTTGATGTTGACCTCCTCCTAGCATTGGCTGTGAGATATGATCCTGTCACAAGGGTTATAAGGGATAATGATGGTGAGGTTTTACTGAATGTAAATGTAGATGTAATTCAAAGGGTTTTTCATTTGAGTGAAAATGGATCATTCTTGGTTCAAATTGACTTTGAGTAGATGAAACAAGAGTATGCCAAGATTCAACCTCTTTTCAGATCAAAATTGCTTCCTCCTCATCTAGCCAAGGTGGGCAGTTCCACGATTCATATCAGCTCGACTAATTAGGAACCTTTTGGGTTAAATTGTTTTGCTGATCATTTCTTGGCAACCTTCTACTCACTTTGCCAAATTTTAGGTTTCAATCCTAATACTGTGATGCCCATTTCCTATATGTTTATGGGGGCTCAGATTCAACATCCCGATTTCTCTTTAGTATATGATTATGCTTCTTTCCATGCCGAAAGAATGCATGAGGGTTTGTTGAACTTATTTGTGGGGGACACTAGTGTTCCTTTCTTTTGGTACTCTTTGTTAATGCATATGTTCTTGTATGATAATGTTGGCTTCTTCTCAGAGAAGATGGAATTGAGGCAAGAAGTAAATGGAGAAAGGTTACTAGTACAAGCTTGGAGTGTAGATATGTCTTACAAAAAGAGGGATGCTAGCTATGTGTAGTTTGACAACTGCTTTGCTTCTAGGCTCAAGGCTAGACTAATGGTAAATATGCCAAGAATTCTTGAGGATTTGCATGATTTCCTCTGGCCCAAAGAAAGAAGGCCTGAGTTAAAAGTATGTCATAATTGGGGTGACATCATTCCATACCCTGTAAGCACTATCTTAAGGGTTTATGGTTTCCAAGGAACCCCCCATATTCTTCCATACAATGTACCATCAAGAATGGGATTTGCAGAGGTTTTGTGGCAGCTGGGATGCATCCATGAAGATAACTTGACAGGAAGAGGAAAAGGGAATTTTTTTCCTGATTATACTATTGTCTCAGATTTTGTATTTTCCAAGGGTGGATGGGTTCATTTTGATCAATTTTTTGATGACTACCATTTGAAGAATGGATCCATAAGGTAGCATGATCCTAAGGGATTCTTTGCTCTGTTTAGAAAAAGAATCAAGGGTGGAAAATTTGCCCATGTTTTCAACTTTCCTAAAGATTTGATTAGGAATGAATTTGATTTGGGTAGGCAAGAATTGAATAAAGAAAAATGGATTGCCTATGAGAAATTGTTGTCCCTGGTGCATAAGTTGGATCCGAAGTATGATCCATTAATTGAGTTCACTCCATTTCACAAAAGAATTGATTTCCCGATGAGTAATTTTAGAGAAATCATGAACACCTTGAGAACCAAGAAGATAAACTTGGATGTAGATTTGAAAATCCAGGGATTGGAGGTGAGGCATGTGGAAGAAAGGCCAGTTTGTCAACCACCAATTGATAGGCCCTTATACAGAAGAAAAAGAGATAATAGCAGTGATGAAAAGGTTGGAGACAGAAAAGGTAAACAAATAATGAAAGCCTCATCATAATCTGGCCAAGGGATTAGAAAGCCTAGAGGAATAAAGATTGTAGATCTTGATTCACCACCTCGAGATGACCCTATGGAGCCGCCACCGGAGCCAAGCCCTAAGAGGCAAAGAATTGAGGAACCACAAGACACTTTGGTGGATGAAATAATTGTCACCGATCAAGACATGCAAGTTGGCACCCCTTCACCTCCTAAGTTAGCACAATTGATGTTGACTGATATAGATATAAAAGGACAAAATGTTCAAGATGCAAGGATGGTGGCCTACAAGGCATTCCTAGATGATGATGCCTTTGTGAAGACTCCTGTGTTCTTATAGTTGGTCTGGAGGTTGAAACTTTAGGAATATCAAGACAAATGCAAGGAAAGAAGACAAACAAGGCCTGATAGGTCTAATCAAGAAAATGATGATGAGGTCAAAACTGAGCTAATAGAGCAGTTCAAGAACCTCAACCTTGATGAAGGAAGACAAATTGTGTCTCAAGCTGGTGTCCTACTTCTCCTTGAATGGGACATTGATGATGTTGTAACTTTTAATGCTATCATGCAATCAAAGCATCCTATGCAAGGCAATGAGGAGGAAGTCAAGGCAACACTCCAAGACTCTACCTTTAGTGAGGAGTATGAAACTTTGGTGATATGGGCTTTAGCACCTCAGGGAAGAAAACCAAATGTAGCTAATCTCAGTCCAAATTTAAGGGGTGGGCTCATCATCAAGAGAGTCTCTAAAACCTCAACAATAGAGGCCACAAGCTTAACACTGAATGTGGCCAAATTGGCCCAGAAAATAGCTGAAAGAGATGAGGCTAAGAAGAAAATATTGATGAAGAAATATAACACAATGATTGGGGAGTATAGTAGGATACAACAAAGAAATGTTGAGTTGAAATCTAAAGTAGATAGGCTGAGATATGGGTAGGTGGGAAAATCTTCTAGTGCCCCTGCTGCTAGAGCAATACCTACTGCTTCAGGGTCATTACCCCCTATTGTTCCAATCATTTCTATTCCTAGATCTCCAATTCAGACACCTGTTGATAGCCTTGCACCAGGGCCAGTTGAAGAAGAGGTTGAGCTTTCTACAGATCCTACCAAAGAGCAGATGATAAACAAAGTTACATAATTACAGGCTACCCTAAGGGCGAGTGAGGATAATGCTATGGCCAAGCACAATGAGGTGGTAGACACCATTATAAGGCATTTAAATGAAAAGGTTGATTCTAAGCTGCCAGTTGTACATTCTTTGCATTCTTTATTCTTGGAGGGAATTCAAAATATTAACAGAGACAAGGAGGTGATTCTGCCCCTAATTGAAAAAGGATCCCTAGGGCCACTCATTTAGATATTATGTTTAAGGCTTCTAGGTTTGATGTGAATAATAGGCCCCAATCATTAAAGCCTACTCAAATTTTTGTGAAATCATTGAAGGGATTCCAGGCTTTTTCTGATGATCTGAGTAATAAAATTAGGGAATTAATAAAGAATTTTGATGATTGGGATGACACTTTCCTGCTAGATATAATGGATACAAGTGGAAATGTTCAGACATTGCAGTAATGGCAGGAAAAGGTAGAGGAGGTTATTAATGAACAAATTAAATTAATTTGTGATGATTCAAATCATGACTTGCTGGTAAATAGCATGGATAAAATAATTAATACTAGCATATTTTTGGAATCATTTGAAAGGGAGGCCAACCAGGTTGCAGTGAAGTTCACACCTTACAGTACCAAGATGAAGGAGGTGATGGATTTTAATTGGCCGACAGATGAGGAATATTGAGTTGGCTGACGGGCAC
>VDFB02373365.1:5473341-5499808 GCA_007258455.2 Sequoia sempervirens
ACCAACACCCTGAAATGATCTAAAATCAAAATAATTGGGCTTTTGCCCCAAAACAAACTCTACATATAGTTTTCTCAAAAAATACAATGGGAACTCCCAATTAGCATGTGGGGGACTATCAAAAACCATATACCATTGATCCCAAAATGTGCAATCATCTGAGGATGTATGCACCACCTCATGGATATTCTAGATTTGTTGGGTGGAATGGGTTGTCGGGTAACGGGGTCAAGAAAGTAGGGGGCTAGATGGGCTTTCATTATTTTAAGGTCTAATATTTGTTTGTAAGAGAGACCATCAGAATTAAATTGTCTCATTTGTTCTCTCTCTAGTCGATGCCTATCAAGATCAGAATCGATCATCCTAATGGAATCAACAACGTTTTGCATTATAGATGCAAAACATCTCACATGTGGAGCAATCAATGCTTGACTCTGCATAGCATTGATTTGTGTCTATAAGGATGCGACTTGATCATTTATTCAGGCTCTCAAGCGAGCCTCATCAGATGTCATAGGTGTTGGAGGTGGCATATGAGGGGGAGGGGGAGGGGGAGGGGGAAGTGGAGGTGGAGGTGGAGGTGGAGGGGGAGAGGGAGGCGGATCTGGCTGTGGATCAGGTGGTGGATTGATGATATCATCAATGTTAAAATCATCCATGATATATGCTTGATATAATGTGCACCTGCATTTAAAATCATACAAAATAGGACCCATGCGCATACAAAAATTAAGATCATATATAAATAATTGAAATAGGATGAGCAGCAGATATATTAAGATCATATATTTAATTGAAATGCACATATATATACATTGATTGTTCAACTCAAGAGCATGTCCATACAAAATTAAAATTAAATGCTAATGTGCATGGCACATTTTAAAATAAAAATACGATGCATAATTTGCATGCGTACAAATCATTAAACTAAACTATACATACATACATATACAAATTTCAAAATTTAAGAACTATTATGCAAAATTTTAATACATGCACATACATACTAAACAATAAACTTGAAACATTCACAAAATCTCATTTTATGTCTTTAACACACACACAATTTTTCAGCAGGAGAAATCATGATCTAATAGATAGTCATTAAATATATACTATTATATACTATTCATTATAAGTTCATAAATTCCACCAACTTCACAAATCCATGTCACTAAAATATCCATATAGAACCAAAATCCTTAGAGATTCATGTACTAAAATATCCATTTGGAACCAAATTTATAAATTCATCACACAAAATATCCATCGTTCACCAAATTTATAAATTCATAACTATTTAAGATCCATTGGGCTGAATTTATAAACTATTATGGCTCTCTCTTGCATAGATATTCATTTTCTTTGTGTTTTCCTTTTCAAGATTAGGGTTCTCCTCTCCTCTAGCCATTGTCGATGCTCATCTATGATCCCATCCATAGCCTTGACAACATCAACAAGGGTTTGCATCCTAGATGCAAACATCCTCACAGGAGGTGCAACACATTCTTCATTTTGAATAATGTTGATTTGATCTTGGATGGTTCTAGCAGAAGCATTGATTTGTGCTTGCAAACGAGCATGCTCATTGATTTCAGGTGGTGGAGGTGGGGGGTTACGAGGTGGAGTGGGAGGAGGTGGAGGTGAAGGTGTGTTGGAGATGGATGGTGGAGGTGGATTCTTGAATATTATTGAATGGATCCATGTGATCTTTAAGATATGAGTGAACCTGCATTAGATTTGTAATTTCAAGATGTAAGATACATGTTTAAGAAATACCTTTAAACCATTCAATATAAATGACCTTAAATAATTGAAATAGGATGATAAAATTATATGTAAGCCTCATTTATATGTCTAAGGCACATGTTACTTGAATGAAAATACAATTAACTATTGATATTGTATAATCTTGTAGGATCTTATTATTGTTAAATTTGGTTGGGCCTTGGGAAACTTTGATCACCAAATTTTAAGAACTTCTTTGATCCCCTTAAGAAATGTCATATTGGAACCCCTTAAGAAAATTGAATTACGATTTAGGGTGGCAGGATGGCTTAAGGGGATTTACGTCTAGTGAGGTCCTAGGAGAAAATGGCATGGCTCAAATGAATAAAATTTGGTGAAGTTTCCCAAGGCAACCAAATTTCATTAACAGCCTTTCAAGAAAAAATGATGGCTTTAGGGTTTAGGGTTTAGACTTTGGAGTTTGGGTTTAAGTAATAGGATAGCTTAAAGGGGATCTACATCTTTTACGCAAGATCCTAGAAACAATTACATGGCATAAGGTAATGAAATTTGGTGGAGTTACTTTAAGACAGCAAATTTCATTAAGAACTAGAAAAAATGATGGCTTTGGGTTTATGGTTTAGACTTTAGAGTTTATTATTTAATTGGCTAAAATCCCCAAATCCTAACTTTTGATCAACCATTAAGGGGATAATCATGTCACATCCATAGCTTAAAATTAAAATAATTCCAAATCACCAATCCAAACTCAAACTAATGTAACTTACTTCCACTTCATCAAATCTAAAATGAAATTAATAATCTATCCTAGCCATCAAATTAATTAGACTAATCATAGCCATTCATTTCCAACTACCTTCAATCCAAATTCAAATTAGCATTCAGTTATTCCCATCTACCTAATCAAGTCAACACAAGGCCTCCATCAACCCAACCACCTACATTTAATTCTCTCTTCCCTCTCAAATTCAAATTCAAAAATTCTCTCATGAAATTCTAGTCCTCGATTCCAAAAAAAACTAGTCCTCCATTCCTTTCCCCTCAACTCTATAAAATAATGACATACCCAAATGTTTCCATATGATAAAATTTGTATGTATATGTTATCACATTAGAGAACCAAAGAGCAACATCAACACATACATTTAGAGTCATAAAAGAATGTTATGGAACATATTATGCTTCTCTAATCTTTCATTATTTTATTTTCCTTTCATTAGAAGTAGAGTATTGAGTTTGCTCTTGCATTCTTGGTCTAGAATTTCTCTTCTACTAAGTACAAAATATAATATTGGATAACTTAGTATATCTTTCTCTTCTAATATATATTCCCTAGTTCTCATATCCATGTTTGAGTATCTTAGCATATGTGTAACACGACATGTTAATAATATATCTCATATAAATGTAGGGATGTGTCACTAATGTCATCTTCAAACATATTCAACCAATAGGAGATACTATAAGGTATCTAATATATAACTAGACAACCTATACAGGTATGACATATGGTGACCTTTGGCTTTTTGATATCAAGGGTAGTTTGCAAAGATCTTAGTTTCTAGTGCTTTTGACGAGTTTTCTACTTGTACTTATTAAGCTACACTTTTGGGTTTTCAACCTAATGAGGATAAACCCTAGTAGATTTTTTAGCTTTTCCGACCTAATGGAGATAAATCAAACCACTTTTGGTTTAGTTGCACCTATCAAGTTATTTATTGCTTTATTAAATTTACAAACATTCTAGGATTATAAGTCTAATATAAAATTTGATGTAAAATAGATTACACATTGAGCCCTATAATTTAATTACAACAATGAATAAATATCTAGCAACATTTAGTAGACATAATGAAAATCAAGCCATTATAGTAATATAGAGATAATATACAATGTTTAATATAGATAAGTTAAAGAATCATTTAAAAATATATATCTATATATTCATCATTTTATTTTCTTTTAGATTTCAAATATATCCACCAATCCTCCTTATCTTACATTTTAACATAAACTCAAAAAACATAGTGGACATGTACACACATATAAAACTACATTAAAATAGTGTCAGATCTTACAATTTTTCAAGGCTTATTTCATCCTCTTAGACGATCACTCTTACTAAATCATTGGCATAAATTAGATGCACGCAATGGCACATTATTTAGGTTTATTCCTCATGTTGGATTCCCTATTTTATATAACTATATCTTTATTATCTAATTTAAATATATCTAAGCACAAATTTCTTTTATATAACACATTGATAATTTCAACTCATTATAAAAGAACTTAAATACAAATTTAAAGGGGAAATTTTTATATATTTATAAATACGTTCGATTTAAATACCATCCCAATCTCCATGGTGTGTCACTTGTTCACTAAAAAGCCCTTACATAAATCATCTACTTAGGTCAATCTTATGTAGATTTTTCTTAAATAGTAATATTCATAAAATATGGCACAAAGCATATTGATGCATTTCTATCCTTCCACATAAATCTATATAGTATCAAAATATAGGTTTAATTTTATGGTTAAATTGAATCTCTCTTAATTGCTAAATAATCCATTATGATTGAGGATGGGTGGATTATTATCTAGGATCACATCTTAAAAATCCTATAGAGGTCATGTGCTATGTTTTCTTAATACATATATTCACATACAAACGTCTTTCCATGTATTATCAACTCGCCTATATGATAGACACCTTCCTAGATTTAAATTTCATACGATATATATGTACCCAAGTGTTCCAATTGGAATTGCTATAATTATACTTTTATGGAATTCTAGATATTTAAAATAGTTTTCATAAATCTACCAAATAGACTCATTCTTGACATTGAACCTACATAGTTTTAGGTATGTCCAATGAAAGATTAGGGTCTAGGGTTCATTAATTTCAAATGCTTTAGTGTTATGGGTTTAGATTTTACAGTTTAGGGTCTAGGGTTTAGCAAACTTAGGGTGAAGTTTGGGTGGCCCTTGGCATAATTTAGAGTTGCAAGTTAGTGTCAATTGGAATTGATTGTACGTGTTTAGATTTACGAATTTGTTAACTAAATTTTCAAACAAACATCAAGATAAACTTTATGAATTTTAACCATTCTTTAACATATTGATTTCTAATCTAATTATAATTTAAAATTGAAACTAAAGTTTAATATATATCATTTTTTCCATACAAAGCAAATAAAATTTAAAACATTTAAGCAATGTGAATGATTTTTTGTTCGATTCAATTTAGGGTTTTAACAATTTTTTGTTTCAATTCAATTTAGGGTTTCAGTTTTAAACAATTAGGGTTTTTAATGAAATTTTTTCGTTTCAATTCAAACTAGGGTTTTCAAATTCAATTTTTTTCATTTGATTTGAATTTAGGGTTTCAAAAAGCTCGATTTGGATTTGTAAATGCGATGTTTTTATTTCATTTCGATTTCTAGGGTTTTGAAATGCAATTTTTTTGTTTTATTTCAGTTAGGGTTTTCAAAATCAATTTTTTTGGGTTTAATTGAACAATTTAATATTTAAAAGTTAAATTTTGTTTCTAAAACACAATTCAACGTTTTTTTTTTCATTTTTATCAAAAAACATCTAAATTTCATTGCAAGTTTTTGTCTATTTTTATAATTATTAAATTCTACTATAACAATTAAAAAAATGATTAAAACGTGACAAAAACTAAAAAAATACATGCTAAATTAACGTATTACATTTAAAATTTCAATTCAAAAAAAAAAATGCAAAGAAATGGTGTTTAGGTGGCGTACTTGTAGCTGGTCGTGGGGTCGCTGTCGCCAATGCACTCGGGGTCCCGTTCGCAGAGCAGTGAAAACTGTTCTTTTTTAAAAAAATAAATAGCAATATAAAATAGGATCCCGATTTATACAACTCGGGATCCCGATTTATACAACTCTGGATCCCGTATTTTATAAATTGGGATCCCGTTTCTTATAAATCGGGATCTCGTTCCGTGTTCATTAGTTCGGAGTCCGCAGGGAAACGGGATCCCGATTTCTAAAAAGCGGGATCCCGTTTGGTTTCAGGCTCGGGATCCCAAACTGTAATGGGATCCCGATTTTTAAAAATCGGGATCCCGTTTGTTAAATCGGGATCCCGTTTGTTCGATGCCGATTTCAATTTTTTGTCTAAGGCAAGAAACTTCCATGTTTCGTGGACTCAACTTCTTGCACACACCCCAATATTATTGTAATATTTTTCTAAGGCTAAATAATACAAGCACTATTGATTCTAGTGGTGGAGTTTTTTCCCAAAAGGGTTTCTCAACGTATATGTCATGTCATTCTATCTTCTTGTGTCATTCTTCTACAATATTCTATCTCTTTCTACAATTAGTAAAATTGATCTAAACAGATTAATCATACACAAAGAATTGTGACAAAGAACATTTAATTAAATCTATAGTCACATAGGTTTACAAGTTTTAAGCTACAATTTTACCTTCATTTTCAATAGATACCATAGTATAGTAGTAGTTCTAACACAAAAGGACGATAGTAATACACGAGAACATCCAATTTCTTTCAACTCAAGAACATTGAAAGACTATTTAAAATGAATACAATTTTGTTGAAAAGAAAGCTTATACTTTGGTCAAAGGTCTCAATAAATTTAAAAATATAATATTGGGATTCATAGCTTATTTTTTACATCCTAGTGTTTGTGAGTATATTATGGAAGGGGAGATCATTGAGAAGAGAGATAATTGGAATATAAAAATTCTTTAGTATGATATAGATGTGAGAACTACTAAGATAGTTAAAGGAAGAGCCCTATGTGAACATATTTATTAGAATCATAATTCACATAAGAGGAAGAATAGGTACCCAAGATCATCTTGATTAATGAAGAAGATGAACCAATGTCATGGAGCAAAGATATAATACACTTAATAGAAATAGGGAAAAATCCAAGTCAACTCCCTCCTTTTAAAATTTGATTTAACAATCTTCTAGTTGATTTCTCTACAATCAATGTCATCCTCTTTAAATGGAATTTCAATTTGATAATTTTAAGATGTGTTGAAAAAGAAGAGGTGATAAAATCCTATCTGAATTCTATTATTAAAAATATGATGGAAATTTCTCAATAGAAACTACAATGAAAAAGATATTTTGTGCAATATATTACTGGACATTGATGTTATTAGATTGCTACAAATTAATGGAACAATGTCAATAGTGCCAATTTTGCACAAGGAAAAGAAGGAATGATGCTCTTCCTCATAATCTAGTCTTAATAAAGGAGCCATTTTCTCAATGGCAGTTATATTTCATCAAAATGATAAGCCAATTCCAAATGTAAGACACAAATGGGTTTGATATAGCCACAAACTACTTCACGAGATGGAGTGAAGTAGTACCATTAAAGTAAGTGCAATTGAGAAAGAGGTGCTCGATTTCTTGAAAATATTGTTAGTAGAAAAAAAGATCCCTCATATGGTTATACATATAATGCAATAGAATTCCTCAAATCTAATATTTCCAAAATTTCCTTGAGAAACAATATCTTCTTGAAAACCTCCTCAAATTATTATCCTTGAGGGAATGGTCTAGTTGAATCAATGAATATAAAATTCTTTTAGTTGATTAATTGAATTTGATCAAAACAACAAAGGGAGTGGCATAAGAATCTCAAGATAAAATTATCAGCTAATGGGATCACCTGCAAAAAATTATAGGAACATCTCCCTATAATTTGGTATATGGGAAAAATGTTATAACGATAATATCAATATAAATTCCCACACTTCAATTGGTTAAATAATGTTAGATCAATTGGAAAATGAAAATATCGAGGTTAAATAATTATAGAATTTATTGAGCTCCAAGAAAAGAGAGAATATTCCCTCAACTCTATGGCCAATCACCAATAAGTGGTCAAATAATGGTTTGATTTAATATCTTATAATCCAATCTTTAAGGTAGTTGAGTTAGCTTTGAAATAGGAATAGTGAGTAGAAAAATTGGATCAACATTCCAAGTTTAATTCCTTGTGGAGCGGTCCATATATAGTATTATATCTTGTACTTGAAACACAATGATTTTGAGCTAGACAACAAAATTGGTGAGCCACTTGAGATTCCAATTAATAGAATCTACTTGAAGCACCACAACTAAAATGAAAACAACCTTTATACATAGTTAGGTTAGAATTTTTTTAGTTTTAGTTTCATGAGGATGGGTGTGCTTTCTCATCTCCTTTTCTAAAAATAAAAATCATGTGGTGTGCAACATTCAAATCTATTATTTATGTTTGAATAATGACATTTCAATATCCACCAAGTGTCATTGCTCCATAAGTAAACACCCCAATTCAAAATCCAAGGAAAATCTCACAAAAGATAAGTAAACTACCCATTGATAGGGTATTTAATGTAGGAGGCACCACAAATTAAATACCCATGATGAAAAAATTAGGAGGGATGATTGATAAGAAATTTTAAACATATTAAGTATTGCTCAGAGAAAGTATGAATGATGAGACTACCAAAGACGTAAGTATCACATGAATAGTTTGTTTATAAATTAGGAGCTTGGTCTACAAAAATGTCTCTATTATGTGTTCTACAAAGTTGTAAATTACCTTTGAATATTACTAAATATTATCAATAGATTGATTTTCCATGCAAGAAACAACTGATTTAAAGAAAGAAATCATAGATAGATACTGAGAATGGGGAAAATTCCATCTTCTAAGCCAACAAAAGACCTCCCATCTAAATTAAGGGATATTAAATCTTACACTTCAATTCCAAGATAACCAAAGCTACAACCATACATGACCAACATCAAATTATTAAGGAATGTGGATTCAATTAATTCTACATTAGTGTCAAATACAGTGAATGAAATCTTTGACACAACAATCTCAAAATCCACCAATAACCTAAGAGAGGGAGCTCACACTCCTATACTAGAAAGAGCGAGGATGAATGAACATGATACCTTTGGTATAAGGATTTAGATTTCAATATTGGAACAATATATAGTTCCTAAAGTATACTTGTGCTAAAAAATAGTTCAAACATGTGCAGAGGCTTATGACAAAAATAAGGACCATTCAAGGAAAACCCCTTCAGATAGTAATCAATGATGAAGCCATTTAGGGAATAACTTCAAAATGTTAGATGAAAATAGATTTGTGAGAACTTGAGTGGAATCCAACATGGTTTTGAAAACCTTTAGGAAAAATGATGCCTTAAGACCAAATAAAAAATTTATATGGATGGTCATAGTTTTTGGGGAGCGACAAAATTGTGGTAACAATATATTAATAATTGACATATTTTTGTGTTTATTTTGACTCATTTTTCTTTTCGTATCCAACTTTATTTACCCCCATTTATACTTATTTTTGTACATTCACCATTTACTAATAATTACTACATGTCATTTGCACTCACTTTCACATATTTTGTCCCTATCTTGAAACTATCATTTTATCCTTAAGGTTCATTTATGAGTAGCTCAAGATTGATCTAGTTTAATCTCAAGACACGTGGTTGTGATTTTGAAGTTTGATTTTCAACTTTCTACCCCCTTCTTCTAGTCATTATTAACCAACCTAACACGTGTTTGTGCAACATTTTTCTACACAATTATATTGAAATATATTTAATATGCACTTGATTTTGTAACATGTCAAATTTTCAACACTAAAAATCAAATTCACAATACTCATAAATGTATTGTAGAATTTTCCAGATAAAACAAAACCTAGAAAAGTTATACAATATAAAAAAATATATAGCCTCAACACTAATTCTTCCTTAACTAATTTTAAACCTAAATATCTCTATCCATTGTATTTAACTTCCCAAAATTTAATGTATCCCATATAATTGTATCCTAACTCCATTTATTATTTACCCTAAATTAATATAAAAAAGATTTATTATCATACAATATTGAAGTGGGGAAAAACATGGAAGAGAACATAAATATGTCTTAAAGTTTCTCACACAAGCTAGGTTTTGAAAAGAACATGTCTGAAAAATTGGTCACCAAAGTAATATGAGAATGCATAAATGATTTGCTTTAAATTTTCCCAAAATATTAATTCAACTATTGTGCTCTAAATTTTCCTAAAATTGTAGATGAAAAACAAGAAATTTGCATTACTTTAGGGAATTCTAATTGGAGAATATTGTTCTAGGTAATTTTGAAAATAAAAACTTAAATAAAGTGTTATTGAGTATTCATGCTATTTTTTTATTTTTTATTTTAAATAAAAATAAGTATAACTATTTTTGATAGGAAATTTGAGTAATTTTAGAAAATTTTAATTAGCTATTGGTTTGGGTCTAATGATTTAAATTCTACTAGAAAATGGTTCCCTTATAGTGAATATTAGACACTTGAAGATAGAGGCACACTTTATGACAATCTATGAAATGATGTCCAACCCTATGTTTCATCATAGAGACATCTTAGGGTAGGGTCAAGTGTAACCATATTAAAGAATCAAGCCCACTTCCATGTACTCTAGGTAATTTGGAGGAATGAATACCACACAATTCTTAACCTTTAACCAAAAGAAATTGATTATTGGTGTTAAGAAAACAAAAAATATATATTTAAAAGTGCACATGCATTGTCCCATATGATATATGTGACAAGAAATTTGTACAACTTTATTCAATTTTAAAAACAAAAACTTAAATAAAATCTTATTGACTACTTACAACATTGTAAAAGAAAGACAAAAAATGTACTCTAAAGAGTTTTGACCACCAAATACTCCACAACAATTATCTTTTAACCTAGAGAATTAATTATTGATTTAAAAAAAGCATAACCATGTACATCATCCCATTAAAATTGTGAAACTTTAGGCAAATATAAAGCAAAAGCTTCTCTTTCAAGTCCATCTCATTAGTAAATATGACAATATGATATTTGAACTCATGCAATTTTCCATTCTAAAATGTTAGAAGACTATTTAAAATAAATATTCATAACATTTGAAAAGAATGAAAGAAAAATTATACACCATACAATTATAATCATAATAAATAAATATCTCACAATTGTGAACTCGTGGCTTAGAAATTGATTGAAAAAAACAAACACATGTCCATCTTTCCATCAAAATTGTAGAACTTTATACAATTCTAAAAACAAAAACTTATCGTTCAAATCCATCTCATCAAATAAATACAAAAATATGAAATTAAAAATCGTACTAACACTTTCCATCACAAAAATTAAAACATTTTAAAAAATAAAAATAAAAATATACAAACAAACAATTCTAACCATTAAATACCCCACAATTATCAACCTTTTAATTTATAAAAAACAAAAGCATATACATCATCCCATCAAATTTGTGGAACTTTAACCAAATTCTGGAAAAAAAAAACAAAAACTTCTTTCAAATCCATTCAAATCTGTCAGCCATTTAAAAGGAAATAAAGCCCCACCACACCTTATCATTTGACGACGGTTGAAATCAGGATTATTGCGTGTTACTCCCTCCAAATATGACGTATTATT
Organism: Sequoia sempervirens; assembly: GCA_007258455.2. Classification (NCBI taxonomy): domain Eukaryota; kingdom Viridiplantae; phylum Streptophyta; class Pinopsida; order Cupressales; family Cupressaceae; genus Sequoia; species Sequoia sempervirens. The sequence goes on from VDFB02373365.1 coordinate 5,484,624, forward strand.
GATGTCATCCTTGACCATGCTTTTCATGTGGCCCTTGGTGGACTACATAATCCATCGCCTATGTTTTGGAATTGATTAATAGATAAGTTATCTTAGGAATTTAGAGGCACACTTTATGACAATGTATGAAATGATGCCCAATCCTATGTGTTCTAGGTAATTTGGAGGAATGAATACCACACAATTCTAAACCCTTTGACCAAAAGAAATTGATTATTGGTGTTAAGAAAGAAAAAATATATATTTAAAAGTGCACATGCATTGTCTTGTACAATATTTTGGATAGGAAATTTATGTAGTTCTTTAGGAAATTCTAAAAATATAAACTTAAATCAACTCTTGTTGAGTACTTGTGATGTTTTAAAGGAATGAGATATCGATTGTACCCTAAACAACTTTGGTAGAACGAATGCCCCGCAATTCTTAACTCTTAACCAAAACAATTATACCTAAGAGCACACATTATTTCCTCATACAACAAACTTTGGATAAAAAATTTGTCCAACTTTAAGAAATTCTAAAAATAGAAACTTAAATCACACCTTGTTGAGTACTTGTGATATTTCAAAGGAATGAGATAGACATTGTACCCTCAATGATATTAACAAAGTAAATATCACAAAATTCTTAACTCTTATCCAAAATAAATCAATGTTGATAAAAAAAACTAAAAGATTATACTCACCGTGCATGTGCATTGTCCCATATGATATATTTGACAAGAAATTTGTACAACTTTATTCAATTTTGAAAATAAAAATTTAAATAAAATCTTATTGACTACTTACAATATTGTAAAAGAAAGACAAAAATTGTACTCTAAACAATTTTGACCACCAAATACTCCACAACAATTATCTTTTAACCTAGAGAATCAATTATTGATTTAAAAAAAGCATAACCATGTACATCATCCCATTAAATTTGTGAAACTTTAGGCAATTATAAAACAAAAGCTTCTCTTTTAAGTCCATATCATTAGTAAATATGACGGTATGATATTTGAACTCATGCACTTTTCCATTCTAAAATGTTAGAAGACTATTTAAAATAAATATTCATAACATTTAAAAAGAACAAAAGAAAAGTTATACACCATACAATTATAATCATAATCAATAAATATCTTAAAATTGAGAATTCGTGACTTAGAAATTGATTGAAAAAAACAAACACATCCATCATTCCATCAAAATTGTAGAACTTAAAACAATTCTAAAAAACAAAAACTTATTATTCAAATCCATCTCATCAAATAAATACAAAAATATGAAGTTAAAAATCATACTAACACTTTACATCACAAAAATGAAAACATTTAAAAAAATAAAAATAAAAATATAAAAAAAACAATTCTAACCATTGAATACCCCACAATTCTCAACCTTTTTAACTTATAAAAAACAAAAGCATACACATCATCCATCAAATTTGTGGAACTTTAATAAAATTCTAAAAAAGAATAAAAACTTCTTTCAAATCCATTAAAAAATGTGGAGCATTTAAAAGGAAATAAAGGCCCACCACACCTTGTCATTTGGCGACGGTTGAAATCAAGATTATGACGTATGATAACTGGTGGACCACATAACCCATCGCCTATGTTTTGGACTTTCATTAATAGAAAAGTTATCTCAGAGATTAAGGTTTGATTTTTTAAAAAGATATATTAATTTTAGTGGGTGTGTTGGAATGGTATTTTTGTTTTAGTAGTAGATTGTGGTTAGCTTGTAAGTGATTGAGTAGACTTTATAAGAGTTTGGGACCTTGTTATTAGTTTGTAAGTGATTGAGTATGATTGAGTATAATTAAAATATATTTAATATATGCAAATTTTTTATAAGTTATAATGAGTTTGTTTACAAGTTTTTTTTTCTGTGAGTATTAAGACAAAGAGTTGTATTGATAATTCTTAAGAATGTAGATTTTATGGTGAGTCGTCTCTATGATGAATTGGGCTATACAATGTTGATCCTTATAATTTATTAAATATCATAAAGAACCATGATTTTCTCTTAAGAGGTAGTAAAACCTATCATGGATTGTATTATATATTGGAAAGTTTACAAATGCATTGATCTCTCAAGATAAAGTGATTTGACTCCTTACAAAACTAATGAGAGCATATCTATACTTGACAAAAGAAAATCTCAAACAAAAAGAAAATACAATGCATGCATCTTTGGGAGAAGCTAGTCTTGCGACAAAAATGCACCTATGCATAGGCATAATAACATAATACCCCATCAACCATGGGAGAAAATTCACTGCTAGCAATTAGTCGATGGAAAATTTAGTGCCAACAATTCACCATGGGAAAATTCACAGCCATGACAAATTCACCTCAAATAAAATTCACCACCAACAATTCACCGCCACAGAGAATTAACCTCTGCGGTGGAAAATATATGTAAATTTTTTATAAGTTATAATGAGTTTGTTTACAAGTTTTTTTTTGTTTTTGAGTATAAAGACAAAGAGTTGTATTGATAATTCTTAAGAATGTAGATTTTATGTTGAGTCATCTCTATGATGAATTGAGCTATACAATGTTGATTCTTATAATTTATTAAATATCATAAAGAACTATGATTTTCTCGTAAGAGGTAGTAAAACCTATCATGGGTTGTATTATATATTGGAAAGTTTATAAATGCATTGATCTCTCAAGATAAAGTGAATTGACTCCATACAAAACTAATGAGAGCATACCTATACTTGACAAAAGAAAATCTCAAACAAAAAGAAAATGCAATGCATGCATCTTTGGGAGAAGCTAATCTCGGGACAAAAATGCACCTATGCATAGGCATACTAACATAATACCCCATCCCCCATGCGGGAAAATTCACCGCTAGCAATTCGCGACCGAAAATTCACCCCAACAATTCACCATAGAAAAATTCACCACCATGACAAATTCACCTCAAGTAAAATTCACCACCATCAATTCACCGCCGCGAAAAATTAACCGCATGTTAACGCGGAGGTTAATTTTCACGGTGAATTGCTGGTGGTGAATTTTACTTGAGGTGAATTTGTCATTGTGATGAATTTTGCCATAGTGAATTTTTCTATTTGGCCGTGAAGAATTGCTGACAGTGGATTTTTCTAAAGCGGGCCAATCTCACAAAACTCACCTGACAGAAAGACTGACTGATGGAGCTGACGGACGACAGAAACAGAGGTGGACGTTTCAGAGCTATACTTTCCCAGCGTGATGGAATAACAGATTTGGCCTTGTCTTTGGGATACCATGACAACATACTCCACCGCAAGACGACGTTCGTAGAAAGGAAAAACAGTAGCTTGCTAGGGAAATGCGAGTTTGATACTGTAATTTTTGCAACTAGATATAGAAGGAAAAAAACAAACTCAATTATAAGCATACTTTTCTCTTTATCTTATTATTTGGATTCAAACTATTACTGCTCACAAGATTTATTGTAGTCTAAATTTGATCTTTCTTATCTTGTTTAGGAATGTGATATTTTTTTTTGAGAGGATGGGCTTCTCAAGATGCACTTTCCCACGGATGGACGGGAAAAAATGGATTGTATGCAGAGGGATTCAATTTTTTTTTTGCTAGGCGTTCAATGGATTGCAGAGGACATTTCCATTTCAATGGACGCCACAAATTGTAGAGGACATTGCCAACGTTGGAAAGCAAAAGAAAACCAATTTGCTATCTATAACAAGCTACCCTTCATCAGGGAAATAATGGAAAAAGAATATAGATTCTTCAATATTTAAGAGAATTAAAATCTTTCCAAAGAAATGCCCCCTTGTAGGGTTTTCAATTTACTAATATAATTTGTTTTAAGTTGCCAAGAATTTAATAAAACCTCCATGGTTACTTTAACTCTTGGAATACATTCATAAATCCATGTAAAGTAGTGGAGAAATATAACTTGGTATCAAGATAATGGATCATATTTTATGGATTGGTTCTTAAAAAATTTAGTTACAAGATAAAGTTAAATTTATTGTATGGTTGTGGTAAATACACAAGTGCTAAAATTTGCAATTAATGTTCTCTTATTGCAAAGGTTAACCTTATATTTTATTGATTTTGACTCTAAAAATTTCTTACATACTCAAAGTCTTGTTATAGAGAATTTTTATTTCTTATTTGTTCCTAAAGTCTTGTGTTTCTAATGTAGACCACTTTCATGCTTATGAATATTGTCTTTGATATATCTCATCATAATTAATTTAATTTGCTAGTGGGTTTGACCTGACCTAGGAGAACACATTCTTTGTTTGACAAAAAAATCCTAAACAATGTATCTAGACACCACTTTAACATAGATATCTAGAGGAAAAAGTGAGCATATTTTCAAATATACATTCTATTAGATCAATCTTGTATGATATATCAACTTCATGATAGCTAGAATTGACCCAAGAGATTCTTAAATCACTTTAGACTCTAAGATATTCACTAGATCAAAATAGATAAATTGATTTAAAAATAACATTAAAATTTCACTTTTCATCATCAATTCTAAAAAAAATACATTTAACCCACTCATTTAATTCTAAATTTTTAAGTTTGGATGAATGACTCCCTTATCCTTCTATCTTGATTCGACTAAAGACACTCTTGACATAATTTGATAATGTATAATAGTATTTAAAGACATTTAATGCATTCATTTTAATAACTTAATCATTCAATAATATTTAAGAGATCATAAGACAATTATTCTAGAGAATAACACATAGCAACACATTCAATATAGTGCAACCAAAAGAGTAAAGAATCCACTTGCTTAGGAACTTGTCTATTACTTTCAAAATTGTTCAATTTCAACAAATTGATCAAAGGTGATATCTCCTTGTGACATAGCAAAGCTCCCTAAAGGTATTTTAAATATCAGTAGTCCCCAAACTTTAAAAAATACACAAAATAATTGTAGTTTGGAAAACATACTGGGTTGCGGGTGATATGATTGTTCTTGTTCTAATCTCAAGGGTGGAGAGCTCAAGGAGGAGTTGTAGGTGAGGGATACATAAAACTAATCAAATTGACCAAAGGGGTGTCTAACCAATTGGGTTGTTACGTGTAGAGGGTTTCACAACACTATGTGGGTTGCAGGTTTCGTAACACCCAGGGTTTTCCAACCTACAATTAGTGTAATGAAAAAATTCTATTATTTGGAGAGTACAAATGTAATGAAAGGCACCTTCAGAATTCACATGTTGGAAAACACTGAGTGTTAAGAAGCTGAAGCCTGCCACCCACATACTCTTGTGAAACCTTGTACATGAAACAACCACATTGGTTACTCACCCCTCAGGCAAATTTGGACAATTTTATGTATCCCCCACCCGCAACTCCTCCCCATCCTCCCCACCTTGTAGCTTTGAAGTTGCAAAAGGAAATAAGTGACAAGAGACAGTGTATTTTCCAAAATTGCAAATAATGTGAGCATTTTTTTTTCTAACTAGATGAAAAAAGTGAAATACCATTTCTATTGTACCAAAGAGTTCTTTCTAAAATTTGAAGGTGGACTTCATTACATTATTGGTGCATACGAAACAAAAACTTTCATAAGGAAATAATTGCAGGGGACAGTGTGTTTTCCAACACTAGAAATAATGTGAGCATGCTTTTGTTCCAATCAAATGAAGAAAATGAAATGCCATTTTTACTGTACCAAAGAGTTATCTAAAATTTGAAGATGGATTTCATTACATTGTTGGTTCATACAAAACATAAAATTTTCATAAGGAAATAATTGACAAGGAACCATGTGTTTTCGAACATTGCAAATATTGTGAGCATTTTTTTGTTCCAATTAGATGAAGAAAGTGAAATGACATTTTTACTGTTTCAAAGAGTTGTTCTAAAATTTGAAGGTGGACTTCATTACATTGTTGGTGAGTAAAAAACTTTTCATAAGGAAATAATTGAGAAGGGATAGTGTGTTTTTCAACACTGCAAATAATGTGAGCATATTTTTTATCCAATCAAATGAATAAAGTGAAATGACATTTTTAATGTGAAAAAGAGTTGTTCTAAAATTTAAAGGTGGACTTCATTACATTCTTGGTGTGTACAAAAAAAAAAAATCATCAGGAAATAATTGACAGGGGACAGTGTGTTTTCCAACACTGCAAATAATGTGAGCATTTTTTTGTTCCAATTAGATGAAGAAAGTGAAATTCCATTTTTACTATACCAAAGAGTTGTTCTAAAATTTGAAGGTGGAGTTCATTACATTGTTGGTGCATACGAAACAAAAAAAATTATAAGGAAATAACTGATAGGGGACAGTGTGTTTTCCAACAATACAAATAATGTGAGCATTTTTTTTTGTTCCAATCAGATGAAGAAAGTGAAATTCTATTTTTATTGTACCAAAGAGTTGTTCTAAAATTTGAAAGTGGAATTCATTACATTGTTGGTGCGTATAAAACAAAAAAAAATCATAAGGAAATAACTAATAGGGGACAATGTGTTTTCCAACACCGCAAATAATGCACGAGCTTTTTTTTGTTCCAATCAGATGAAGAAAATGAAATTCCATTTTTACTGTACCAAAGAGTTGTTCTAAATTTTTAAGGTAGATTTCATTACATTGTTGGTGCCTACAAAACAAAAACTTTTCATAGGGAAATAACTGATAGTGGACAGTTTGTTTTCCAACACTGCAAAAAATGTGAACATTTTTTTATTCCAATCAAATGAAGAAAGTGAAATGCTATTTTTACTATACCAAAGAGTTGTTCTAAAATTTGAAGGTGGACTTCATTGCATTCTTGGTGCGTACAAAACAAAATATTTTCATAAGGAAATAACTGACAGGGTATAGTGTGTAACTTTCCAACACTGGAAATAATGTGAGCATGTTTTTGTTCCAGTCAGATGAAGAAAGTGAAATGCCATTTTTATTGTACCAAAGAGTTGTTCTAAAATTTGAAGGTGGAGTTCATTACATTCTTGGTGTGTACGAAACATAAACTTTTCATAAGCAAATAACAAATAGGGGACAGTGTGTTTTCCAACACTACAAATAATGTGAGAATTTTTTGTTCTAATCACACGAAGAAAGTGAAATGTCATTTTTACTATACCAAAGAGTTGTTCTAAAATTTGAAGGCAGACTTCATTACATTGTTGGTGCATACAAAAAACAACTTTTCATAAGAAAATAACTGATCAATAAGGGATAAGGGATAGTGTATTTTCCAACATTTTGCAAATAATGTTAGCATTTTTTTGTTCCAATTAGATGAAGAAAGTGAAATTCCATTTTTTTTACATACCAAAGAATTGTTCTAAAATTGGAAGGTGGAATTTATTGCATTCTTGGTGCATACAAACAAAAAATCATAAGGAAATAACTGACAAGGGATAATTATTGTATGAATAAGACAATTGAGAGGGGGGTGAATTAGTTGCAGCAAAATTAAAACTTCAAAACCCTCAACAGTAATCAGATCCACATGCATTCATTAAACCCTTATTCTGGTAATGTGATTAATCATGAAATGTAGATAATAGAAACTGGAATAGAAACAACATACACAAGAGAACACTAGATTTATGTGGAAAACCCAATGAGAGAAAAACCATGATGTGGATTAGCTCACAATATAAGTAATAATAAAAATGGTACAAAGGCTCACTTCTAGAATATGACACACTATCCAAAAAGGTTTACAACTAAGGCTCACTTGCATAGAAATAAATACAAGAAGATAGAAGATAAATTTTACACAGAATATGTTCTCAATACAATAGGAATCCACCACAATTACTCCAACAGACTTGCAATCTTGCATGAAATATTTTAGACACCTTCAACTCACTACTTTCAAGAATCCTAGAAATTTGCACTGCTTTGCTCAAATTCACTTCATACAAAACACTCGCATAAATATCACATCTATATTGCTTCTTTCTTGCATCTCACAACAACACCACTCTTATTTATATCAACCTCAACTTCAAACAACTTCTCCAAGGTTGACAACTATCCATTATACTTACAAATTCAAAATAGGTTGGTACCTAAACATTCCCATGGTGGATAGGAATGAAGGTGACCCATATAAATCCTTAATTATGACCCAAATAGATCCAAACACACCTCAACACACTTTTATAAGCTCACATGTAGTGTTAACACAAAGTCAACCAATACCCATGTTAAACAACATAAACATTAAGTACACACTTAAATCAATCTAAAAATTTTAGAAGAAAAAAATTCACTTGAACATGAGATCTAGAATAATCCATGAACTACTTAAGATCCATCAAAAACTTCATCCAAGATCGCATCATACAAATACTACATCTTAGAATAGCTGGTAGACCTTATTCGCACACTGCCATATGAAACTCACTCTATACTGCACCAAATCAAGTAAAATATTGAATACAAAAAGATACAAACATTATATGAAACTTACCAAATCCACACAACCTAAAACCAAACAATAGAGAAATGTAGAGAAAATACATTTCTCCTAGGCTGTAGAAAAACATTGAACTGAAAACTGGTTCACACACTGGTGAAAATATCTCACACTGTACAATGATCTAAAAACCCAAATTCTAAATATAGCGGCCTCTGACAATCATGAGAAACATATCATATCTGTACAGGCATAGCCTTAACATGGAAGAAATGTGGATCACAATACTGGAGCACGCTCTGAACACTTGCACAACACTATTTTCTTTGTTTATCAAATTTTCTCAAAAGCACTTAGAAACCAAGTACCAAAGACATCATCTTAGCTCATTAAGTTTTATTCCAAATCATCCTTAGACACTGCAACAAAAATATAGCTCCATGTACTCAAAACACTTCCTCAAAGTCTCAACTACACATGCACAACCTGCAACAACCTGTTATCCTCTTTTCACAATTTTCTTAATATCCTTGATTTTTTTATCATGCAATAAACATAGTTGACATCAATGAAAACCCTAGTTAGTATGCTTCTTGTTGAAATAAATGACAACATCTTCATACTTGCAACAATCTCCCCCTTTGTCATTGATGGCAACACAAGATGTGAAAAAAACATCAAAGACAACATACACACTCTCTCTTTTTTTTATTAGAAAGCCTACACAACATTCTTGTGAAACTCTCCCCCTTACAAGATTCTCTCTCCTTTTGACAATAATGATTAGACAATATACACAACTTTTTCACATGATTCTTTCTCCCCCTTAGTAGATATATATTTTTTTCACATGATATTCTCTCCCCCTTTGACATCAATAGCAACTTGGACTTTTGTTTTGAATATTTCTCCCCCTTTGACACTAAACCAAAATATCTACACTAAATACTCCCCCTTAGGAGTACATCTAATCAAATTATAAGCTCAATGAAAACACATGACACTACTTACTCCCCCTGAGAGGTAGCCATCAACATTAGTCTAGAAAAAAGATATATCCATAGATCCACTGGACTGATGCATCTCCACATGCATCTAGTTCAAGGAAGGAGGGGAAATAAACCTCAACTTCTCTCGAAGATACTCAAAAGCATCCTTAGGAAGAGCCTTATTAAATATGCCAGCAATTTGGTCCTTTGTAGGAACATACTTGAACTTCACCTCATTCTCCATAACCTTCTCTCTCAGAAAGTGATACCTAATTGTTATATGCTTTCTCCTTGAATGAATCATAAGTTTTTTGAAATATTAATTGCATTTGTACTATCAAAAAAGATAGAAATAGGATCATTATACACTACTTTGATATCCATCAATGTCTGTCTCATCCAAAAAAATTGTGTATAGTAGGATGTTGTTGCAATATACTCAACTTCTACAGTGGATAAGGAAATTGAATCTTGCTTCTTACTCAACTATGATGCCAATCTACATCTAAGAAATAATGCACCACCACTTGTACTTTTCCTGCCATCAACTCAACCAGCCCAATTTGAATTTTTATAGGCATTTAATGTTAAATTAGTATCCTTAGGATACTACAAGCCATAATCTAGAGTGCCTCTTAAATATATGAATATCCTCTTCACTGCACTGCAATATGTGTTTCTTTAGGATCTTCTTGTAATCTTGCCATAATACAAACTGCATGCATGATATTTGGTCTAGTAGTAGTTAGATATAGTAGTCCACCAATCATATATCTATATTTTCTCTGATCAACCTTAGGTGAATCATCATGTCTTTTCTCAATTTACAACCAATCACCATAGGAGTGCATACCGGTTTAGAATCATCCATTCCAAACTTCTTCAACATCTCTTCGACATACTTGTGAGTGATATGATTGTGCTTGTTATAAGCTCAAGGATGGAGATCTCGAGGAGGAGTTGTAGGTGGGGGATACATAAAACTAATAAAATTGACTTGAGGGGTGACTAACCAATTGGGTTGTTACTTGTAGAGGGTTTTACAACAGTACATGGGTTGTAAGTTTCATAACACACAGTATTTTCCAACCTATAATTTAAAAAAATAATAACAATGTAATGAAAAACCTTATGTTATTTACAAAGTAGGAATGCAATGAAATTCACCTTCAAAATTTATAACAATTCTTAGAGTTAAAAATGTGTTTCAATTTTAGCATATGTTCAAAAAATAAATAACTTTTCACAAGAAAAAAATTGACATGGGATAGTGTGTTTTCCAGCATTGCAAATAATGTGAGCATTTTTTTGTTCCAATTAGATGAAAGTGAAATGCCATTTTTACTCTACCAAATAGTTTTTCTAAAATTTAAAGGTGGACTTCATTACATTCTTGGTGTGTACGAAAGAAGGACCAAAAGAAATATACTCTAGAGTTGTTCTAAATATATAAGTATCTTTAGAATATCCAAATCAATAAATTCATACATTTATATAAACATAATGCTTATGTTATGATGAAGGAAAAAAATAAACATACTCTAGAGAGAGAGAGAGGGAAGGGGGGAGATAGGGAAGGGTAGGGTGGGAGGGATAGAAGGACCGAAAATGGACTTAGTAGGAGGGGGAGATGTTTTGGTGGATTGTGAGACATAGGGGCCCAAAGACACTTGAAAATAAGTAGACCAAAGTGAATGAGATAGGTAATGTATTGATCAAATAGATTCTTCCTACTCTTGAGAAGTTGAGAAATAGATAAATAATTACAGGTTGGAAAACACAGTGGGTTGTGAGTGATTGCATTCTTCTTGTTCTAAGCTAAAGGGTGGAGAGCTTGGGGAGGATTTCTAGGTGGGGTATACATAAAACTAATCAAATTGACTTGAGAGGTTACTAAACAATTGGGTTGTTACACGTAGAGGGTTTTAAAGTAATATGTGGGTTGCAAATTTCATAACACCCAGTGTTTTCCAGCCTACAATTGTTTTAATGAAAACCTTTTTCTTATTTAGAGAGTATGAATGTAATGAAAGGAACTTTAAAAATTTACCACAACTATTACGTAGAGTATTAAAATCATTTTATTTTGATGATAAAATCTTCTTCTTATCTTTTAATTCCTTTTCAAAGTGGTTTCATAAGGAAATAATTGACAGGGTATAGTACATGTTTTCCAATACTACAAATAATGCATGAGCATTTATTTGTTCCAATTAGATGAATAAAGTGAAATACCATTTTTACTATACCAAAGAGTTGTTCTAAAATTTGAAGGTGGACTTCATTACATTCTTGGTACATATGAAGCAAAAACTTTTCATAAGGAAATAATTGATAGGGGATAGTGTGTTTTCCAACACTGCAAATAATATGAGCATTTTTTGTTCCAATTATATGAAGAAAGTAAAATTCCATTTTTTCTATACTAAATGATAGGCTGTCGTTAGGTCCTATCTCTTTAGTTGAAAAATACATCACCTGGTAGTGTTCGGAGGCTATATGCAATAGAAAACATCTTGACTATCTCTTTTGGATATTCAAAATGCTGGAAATAGTTGAAACAAAACTTAAACTAAAGAGGATGCTAAACTAAAAAGTAGGAAATTATTTATCTAGAAAGCATGAAATAACTAAACTAGAAAGCATGGAATGTTTAATCTAGAAAGCATAAATGATTAAGCTAGAAAGCATGTATATTACTTGAAATAAAGTGCTTGCAATAAAATTGTAAAGTAAAATGATAAATGAACTTAACAATTCACAACTAACAATCAGGGTGGGTGGTTCAAAACTTTAGATAACATAACTAAAGATTATAGACTTAACTACAACCTGTAGGATTAACTTAATAGAGCTTGACACATGAAAATAAACTTCACTCACATTTGTCATTTACAAAATGAAAACAACAGAATTAAAAATGGAATACTTATCTATCTACTCTACAGTCCCTCGAGTGGCCAACTTTCAGGTGCTCCTACGCTTAGCACATATCACATAAACTTTGTAACTTCGAGATTACTCCATTCAAAATGATTCCATTCACAATACTAATAATTCAGAATGAGACGGGAAAAAATTATTTTATTCATATTGAAAGTATAACTCAGAAACATAGTTCAAGAACACATTATGATAGCATAATGATATCTCTCTATATCATTGCTTCTGACGGTTACATATTTATACAAAAACAACCAAAAAAAATCATATAATTCAGATGGTAAAGATTACCACTGAAAAAATATTCAACTGAATTCAACAAACTAATGGACTTAAGTCCATAACATAAAGCATTAAAGAGTCTCATAGTGAGCTATAAAGTATTTTAACAGAAAATAACAAAAAACTTTAAAAAATTGATCCACTATGCGCTCCCTAAAATTCTGGGGCGTATTCTTCTGGTGCTTGTCTTCAATAGTGTTGAATTTTGTGTTGAATCCACTTGGTTTAGCATGATGACTGATTGTGCATAATAACCTGTACAATACTTAGAAAATAAAGCATTATGTTGGCGTGGGTTAGCTTATTTCAATTAATTTTAGAAAATAAAGATTATACATCTTTTTACAAATAACAAGCAATTACTAATCCTAAAGACAATTAATTGGCAAGATAAAGGTGATTGGAAGATATGAGGAAGGGTATTTAGTTCGTTATATTGATGAGGTTATTTTTACCTCATCATTTTTCCCCTTCCTAAGCTTGAGCAGTTCCTCCTGCTCTTTGTTGTTCCCCCTTTCCTGCATTTCCCCAGTTTCTGTCCAACTCTTCATACTTTGCACCATAAAAATAATCTGCTTCCATGTCCAGATCCTTAGGTTCTATTAGAAAACCTTGATGGAGCTTAACCCTTGCTATCCATCTTTCAAAAATTTTAGAGCTCTGATTTGTGGTAATATGTACTACAGAGGGTGGTGAAATCAGTAGTGGGGGTCTATATCTCATGCCAATCCAATCAATTTTTAGTTGTTGTAGGATACTAGCCAAGGCTTCTACTCTTCTATAGGACCACTTAATGTTAATAGGTGAAATCACCTCTCTTCTCTTAAGATGCATGGGAAGAGGAGTATATCTCTCTTCACATGTATGCCAAGCTCTCCATATCAATTTTGGTCCTTGATCTTGAAAATGCTTAAAGAATAGCTAAAGGTTATTGTTGTATTTACTGTTCATAGTTTCTTTAATCTTAATACGAGCAAGAACTGTTCTTTGAAAGCAAAAGGCTTCCTGTGAGGATACCTCATTTGTAGTCCAACAGTTCTCTCTACCTATTAATATTCCCTTGTCCATTCCTGCCATTGGATTTGATTATGCATGGTGGATAGAAATGACCTCAATTAAACTTCATCAACAAAGAAATTGACATAAAAATCTATATATCTTTCTAAGAAAAAATTATGAACAAATAATTCACATAACAAGTCTTGTTGATCAGGAGTTGATTCTGTAAATATTTTAACAAATTCTTTGTCATCAGGATCATGTAGTTGTTGTTGTAAATTCTGAGTAATTTCCATCTCAGGAGTTGCTCATTGAGAAACATAGAATATAGCCTAGATGGTCTTCTTCAAGCCAACAATAATTCACCTATTTGACAAGCATCTTGTTTAGCTCTAGATACACCCTGTCAAATGATTCTTTTAATAGAACTAACTCCTTTTTCAACTTGGAATTTTCAAAATTTACCTCCCTCAAATAATAGCATCTTTCCATCAATTTCATTAGTAATGGAGGTATACTAAATTGGAATAATTCCCTTACAATTGGTTCAGTTTGTGTTCCTTTAGACTCCATGATAGGCTTGGCATCACTTTCCTACAAATCTTATTCCAATTCAACAATTTTGCTCAAAGAGGCATTAAGTTTAGTTTTATGTTTGTTCCTTTCTTCCTCAAAAGCAGTAAACATTTGCATAAAATTGTTTATTAAACTATTAATTTTTTTATATTTTTTAGATATATTAGTCATATACTTTTTGTCTTCATCATTCCTTTACTGAATTTGAAATTATAATTGTTCAATGATCTTGTCTTTCTATTCCATTTGCATTTTCAAATTCACAATTTCTTGATCTCTTTTCCTTATAATTGTAGTATGTGCTTCTATTTCCTCTTGATGTTGGCTGATTTGTTCCTCATTTCCTTACAACTAGCATCTTAATTCAACAATTTATGTTTTTAATTTTTCTAATTTCACTCCCCTCTGGGCAGATTCCTCATCCCCTATATCAATAGAAAAAGGTAGATTGGGGATTTTCATATTATCATTAATTACATCTCCCTTAGCACCAAGTGCATTTTCTTTGTTAGACACATCAAGTGAACCTGGCTCAACAATTCTATCAATTAAGGGGGACAACCGTCCCATAGGATCATCCTTAATCTCCATATAATGTGGTGATTGTACCCTTTCCTCTTCTTGTCCTGTTGGAGATGAAATATTCTCCTCTTCAACCCTAGGATATTGACTAGCCTGTTTCTCACTTTCTCTTATTTCCACCTCACCAAGCTGATTATCAATTTCTAATTTTTGTGCTTTAGTCCTAGGCTTCTTCTTTTTAGAGGTACTCAATGTATCATAAGCCATAGTTTCACTAGAATCAGTAGATAACCTTTTACTTCTCCATAAAGGAGGATTTGTTTGTAACGTTACTTTGGTTCACTTCTTCCTCTTGCGAGGAGGCTCTTCATCTCGGGAATGCACAATTTCTATATTTTCTGATTGCCCTGGGATTTGTGACACATAAGGAATGTTTTTGACGCTTCACTACCAGTAGTTGTTGAGGTCTACTAAGATTCAGGAGCACTTTAAGCTTTAGAG
>VDFB02373365.1:5499908-5565485 GCA_007258455.2 Sequoia sempervirens
GGAGGGAGGGATATGTCTAGAGCTTAAGGGGAGACATAGTGATTTTTACAAAGCTAGAGAAAGGGATAGAGAGATATAATGATTTATGAAGATTTGTTCATATCCTTGCTAAAAATTTTATAAATATTTCATTATTCATTACTATTTCTAATGTTTCAAGTATTTTTAGATGAGTGTTACAGAAAATCATGAAAAAGAGACTTTGCATGTGAAAGTAATGAGCATTTGATGTTTCAAAAATGAAATATGAAGTTAAAATGATTATAATTATTTTATTGTGTACAATTTATAGAAATACCACCTATTACATTTCATAGAGCTCTCAATCATCTTTCCAACGCCTGTAAAAAGTTAAAATTTCAATAAGAAACGCAAAAGTTATGCCCATTTTACTAAAGAGGGTTTTTTAGGTCTTCAAAACGGATATCCATTTTGATTTTCAAAACGGATATCCGTTTTGTTTTTCAAAAAAAATGGGTTCCCGCTTTCCAAAGCAGATATTTTTTTTGAAACGGATATTCGTCTCAAAATGGATAAACCAAAATGAATATCCGTTTAGGATTTTCTTTGGAATTTCTTGACTTGGAAAGTCAACCCAAAAAACATGTTTTTGAAAATTTGTTTAGTTTTTTGAAGTTCGCCCTTGTGGCTGACGACTTTTTTTTGACCCAAATTTCATGAAACGAAAAGGGTTTATAATTTTTTTTCAGCTTTCCACCAATATAACTTTTTCTTTATTTTGAATTAAATAAATATTTATTATTGATTTTCTACCTACATTACGTCTAAAGTCCTGATTGATAGGCTAATTGAAAAACTTCTATAACTTTCAAACTACTTAACATTTTTCGAATCTACAAGATGCACCACATTCTATGTTTCGCATACTATAGGATCAAAATAAATAAATTGAATTTCATAATTTTTTGACCAAGTTATGGTGGTCAGACACAGACATTTTAATAATTCTGAAAAGTTCTAGTAAAAAAATACAACTAATTATTTATGGAAATTACAAAAAAATATGGCACATCCAGACATGTGTCATCGACTTATATTTAAAAATTTAGAAAAAATATTATGTTTTTCTTGTACTTAGGGTGGTCAGACACACACCTGATTCTTATCTTTTTCCTGAAAAATTTAGTATCACTGCATTGAAATTTCAAATTTTCTCAAAACAAATTTACTGGACTAGTATCCTAGAGACTACATTTAATTTGCTACAAATTTTGTTCTTACATATTTTTCAAATTATGTTAATAACCTATTCAAATTTCTATGTCAAGTTGCCTAACTCTAATTTTCTGAATTTTCATCGCCACTTAGAGGCCTAGTTTGGACTTCCATGATCCTGCACATACCCGTAATGTGATTAATCATGAAATGTAGATAATAGAAACTGAAATATCAACAACATACACAAGAGAACACTAGATTTATGTGGAAAACCCAATGAGGAAAAAACCATGGTGTGGATTAGCTAACAATATAAGTAATTGTAAAAACAATACAAGGGCTCACTTCTAGAATAGGACACATATCCAAAAAGGCTTACAACTAGGGCTCACTACCACAGAAAGAAATACAAGGAGATAGAAGAGAAATTTTACATAGAATATGTTCTTAATGCAATAGGAATCCACCACAATTACTCCAACAGACTTGTAGTCTTGCATGAAATAGTTTAGAAACCTTCAACTCGCCGCTTTTAGGAATCCTATACTTGAAATTTGCACTGCTCTGCTCAAATTCACATCATACAAAATAATCACATCAATCTCACATCTATATTTCTTCTTTATTGCATCTCACAACAACACAACTCTTATTTATATCAACCTCAACCTCAACCTCAACCTCAAACAACTTCTCCAAGGTTGACAACTATCCATTATACTTACAAATTCAAAATAGGTTGGTACCTAAACATTCCTACGATGGATAGGAATGAAGGTGACCCATATAAATCCTTAATTATGGCCTAAATAGATCAAAACACACCTCAAAATGCTTTCATAAGCCCACATTTAGTGTTAACACAAGGTCGTCCATACCCGTGTTAAACACCATAAACATTAAGTACACACTTCCTCAAATCAATCTAAAACTTTCAGACAATAAAATTCACTTGAACATGATCTAGAATAATCCATGAACTACTTAAGATCCATCAAAAACTTCATCCAAACTTGCATCATACAAATAATTTATCTAAGAACAACTAGTAGACCTTATTCACACACTAACATATGAAACTCACTCTGTATTGCACCAAATCAACTAAAATATTGAATACAAAAAGATACATTATAAGAAACTTCCCAAATCCGCACAACCCAAAGCCAAACAAAAAAGAAATGTAGAGCAAATACATTTCTCCCAGGCCATAGAAAAACATTGAACTAAAAATTGGTTCACACATTGGTGAAAATATCTCACACTGTACAATGATCCAAAAACCCAAATTCTAAATATACCAACCTTTGACAATCATGAACAACATATCATATCCGTACAAGCATAGCCTTAACATGGAAGAAATGTGGATCATAATACTGGAGCACGCTTTGAACACTTGCATAACACTATTTTCTTTGTTTATCAATTTTTCTCAAAAGCACATAGAAACCAAGTGCCAAATACATCATCTCAGCTCATTACTTCATTCCAACTCATCCTCAGACATTGCATCAAAAAGACAACTCCATTTACTCACAACACTTCCTTAAAGTCTCAACTACACATGCACAACCTGAAACTACTTGTTATTATTTTTTCACAAATTTCTTAATATCCTTGACATCTTCATCATGCAACAAACATAGTTGGCATCAAAGACAACACCAGTTAGTAGGCTTCTTGTTGAAATCATTTACAACATCTTCATACTTGCAACAATCTCCCCCTTTTTTATTGATGACAACACAAGATGTGAAAAACCATCAAAGACAACATACACACACTCTCTCTTTTTGATTAGACAACCTACACAACATTCTTGCAAAACTCTCCCCCTTACAATATTCTCTCTCCTTTTGACAATAATGATTAGATAATATACACAACTTTTTCACATGATTCTCTCTCCCCCTTAGTAGATAATTTTTTTTTTCGCATGATATTCTCTCCCCCTTTGACATCAATGGAAAAGGACTTTTGTTTGGAATTATTCTCCCCCTTTGACACTGAACCAAAATACTTGCACTAAATACCCCCCCTTAGGAGTACATCTAATCAAATCAACATCTCAATGAAAACACGACACTACCTACTCCCCCTAAGAGGTAGCCACCAACATCAATCTATAAAATAGATATATCCATAGATCCACTTGATTGATGCATCTCCATATGCATCTAGTTTAAGGAAGGAGGGGAAATAACCCTCAACTTCTCTTGAAGATACTCAAAAGTATCCTTATAAGGAAGAGCCTTAGTAAATATTTTAGCAATTTGATCCTTTGTAGGAATATACTCGAGCTTCATCTCATTCTCCATAACCTTCTCTCTCAGAAAGTGATACCTAATTGATATATGCTTTGTGCTTGAATGAATCACTGAATTTTTTGAAATATTAATTGCATTTGTACTATCACAAAAGATAGATATAGGCTCATTATATGCTACTTTGATATCCTTCAATGCCTGTCTCATCCAAAAAACTTATGTACAGTAGGATGTTATTGTAATATACTCAACCTCTACAGTGGATAAGGAAACTAAATCGTGCTTCTTACTCAACCATGACACCAATCTACATCTAATAAAGAATGCACCACCACTTGTACTTTTCCTATCATCAACACAACCAACTCAATTTGCATTTGTATAGGCATTTAATGTGAAATTAGTATCCTTGGGATACTACAATCCATAATCCAGAGTGCCTCTTAAATATATGAATATCCTCTTCACTGTTGCAATGTGTTTCCTTTGGATCTTCTTGAAATCTAGCCACAAGACAAATTGCATGCATGATATCTAGTCTAGTAGTAGTTAGATATAGTAGTCCACCAATCTACTACACCCTTAATATTGGTGTACATCAGGTTATGAATAGTCGGCTTGTGGCTATCTTAACTCCTAATTAAGTCATGTTATCATTATTATATTATTATTTAGTTGGTTGGGTCATCCTAGGTCTTATATAGGTGTGTCTAAGTCGGCCTAGGTGATATCCTAGGCATAAATAGGTATATATAGGAGGTTGTGAGTCTTATTTCATCATCATATTGTGAAGTGTGTTCTCATTAGAGATATTTGGAGGTTTTCCCCCTCAAAGTGGCCTGTTATTCTTAGTTATTATCAAGTATTTATAGAATATTTCATGTCATATTCTTCTATTGTGCAAGTTATTTCATAACAAGTGGTATCAGAGCATAATCTTGGCACCGTAGAGGCAAGGTTTTTTCTCAATATTGAAGGAAATTTTGGGAAGAGCATATCTTTCAGATTTTGGAAAAAAAATTCCTGATTCTTAAAGGGTTTTTGAAGGACATATTGAAGAAGCTATAGTCCATATTTAAGAAGAATTGGAGTATAATTGAGCGAATTATTGTAGAATTAGGGCTTTTACACAATTTATTTAGAATATACATATCTCTCATATCTTTCCGAATTGGAGCCTAATTTTTATTGGGTTTTTGAATACATACTAAAGGAGCATATAGTAAAAAAATTGGAGGAATTGGAGTAGAAATAAGCAAGTTATTGAAAAATTATGGTTTTTACAAATATCACTCTCAAGGCTGCAAATCTGCTTCTTGGAAAAAAATTTAGATGAGAATTATTTTGGCCCTGTTAAGTTATAGTAAAATTTCTAGATAATTTAAGTTTCATTTGTGTTATTTATTTCAAAATTATTGGTTCCCATCATGACGGGGCCTGCAACAAGGGGCAAAAAGAATGTTGTCACTCTGGGGAAGACTCCTAATAAGGATGGGATAACAATAGAGGATTTCACTCCTAATGAGGTAATTAGTAAGGTCAAGGAAGACATTTCTTCAATGAAGATGGATATGTGTGACCTAAGAGGAGATATATCGGATATACGAAACATGTTAAGTGCCTATATGACTGAACCAAGAAAGGAGTTCTCAAGCAACCAAGGTGAAAATTCTAGGTTAGCTAACAATGAAACAAGTTTTAATACTCCTATGGGATCTATGAATTTATTTCCAAAGGTGGATATGCACAAGTTTGATGGCAAGGAACCTCTAACATGGATAAACCAAATGGAGATTTTTTTTAAGTACACCAAATCCCAAATGGACAAAAGGTCATGATGGCTTCCCTATATCTAGAATCAGATCAATTCATTTGGTACCGTTGGTTGTGCACTGATCGAAGGAAAAGGGGGCTCACTGTATCATGGTCAATTTTTACGGAGGAACTCCAAGCACAATATAGCAATAGCGTGACAGACAACTTCTTCATCCAACTTGCTAAACTTCAACAAACAGGATTAGTTAAGGATTATATTCAACAATTCCAAAATCTATCCTCAAGAGTGAATTCAATTACAGAGGAGAACTTGAATGATTTATTCTTGGGGGTTCTCAAGGATCACATTCAACATGAGTTACGCATGTTTATCCCAAGCTCTATAAATGAGTCTTTCATCTTAGCACATAGGGTAGAGGAGAAGTATTTGATTCCTAAGAAGCAAAGGGCTAATGTGACAAGATATAAAGGATATTCAACACAACCTAATAGGTTGACTCCACAACAAATTAAGGAGAAAAGAGCAAAAGAGTTGTGTTTAAATTGTGATAGAAAATATAGTCGAGGTCATAAAAGGAAAGATTCAAAAGACCTTACTATGGAGACTAGGTCTTCTAGTAAAAATAAGAGGAACAGTTGCTCCTTTAATTATTCCACTTGGTGAAAGGGATCCATTACAATTTTTGATGTGGAGGGAGAGGAAACTAGTGAAAAATGGAACAAAGAAAGGAAAGGGAATCAGGGGGAAGACGATCTGCCCGATTGGCTAAGGCTGGTGTTTCTATAGTTGAAAAAGAGAAAGAAAAAGTTGTGGATGTTGATAATGCCATTGAGGACACTAAATTAGACTCCAAATATGAAATGTACCTTCCCCAATATGGTGAAGATGATGTTCTTTCTCAAGAATTTTCTTTTGAGGAAGAATAGGAAGAGCTAGAAAATGACCATTGGTCAAAGGATGAAGATTTGATTGAAGAGAAGGAAGCTTCTATTGAAGAGGAGTTTGGGTTTGGAGGTGATAACAATGAGGACAAGCAAGGAAATGTTGATCTTGTCAACAAAGAGGAAGATGAAAAAATAAATAACCAGAGGAAGGAGAGGGAGTTTTATGTTAATAATAATGATAATCAGAGGGATATTATGAGGAGGGTGGTGAAGTTGGCTATCAGAGAAACTACTTTGATGTTATGAGAAATAACATGATGGATATGAAAAGTAACTTGAGGAAGTCAAGATAAAAATGGAAGGGAAAGATAATTATAAAGTTTTCCAATTCATCAAGAAAAATGATGAGAGTTTGATCAATAGATATAATGATAAATTTAGCAGGATGGACAAAGGTATTAGATTATTAATAACAGGAATATGCATTGAAATAACTCTCCTAAGTGTTAAAATAACTCTCTTAGGCATTGAAACAACTCTCCTAGGTGTTGAAATAGGCTTAGGTGTTGATTTAGGTCTTGCAATGCTTGTATAGGCACTAAAACAACATTAAAGGGCATTGAAATAGGAAGACACACCATTTTAGGAACTAGAGGCACCACTTTAGCTATTAGAGGCACCACTTCAACCTTGGAACCTACCCAGAATCCCTATTTTGATTCCCCAAAACCCAAAAAAAGTGCAATAATGACAAAGCATTAGTTACTCACCGTTGGTCCTACATCTCCTGACTGCTCATACTCCTGAACCTATGCTGCACATGATGTGTATGATGAGTGATGTTCACCATATTTCCTCTCTCCTCTTTTTCTCTAGAGCTCTAATTCACTAAATGTAAGAGTGAAAATGACCCCTCTTTCACCCTTTGGACCTATTTATAGGGCCTTTTCACCCTATCCTCTTTACCCTTCTATGTTGGAGGCCCAAATTATTAACTTCTTTCTTCTGCTATCATTTCATTTCTTTGTCATTTTCTTCCATTCCTTTGCCAATAATTCTCATTTCTTCTCCTCTTTCTCCACTAATTTTCTTCTATTTTTTTGAGAGTTTACTCTAAAAACCCTTTTCCAAGGTAGTTCTAATTCAGCACTCTAAATACCCCTATCCATTTTCATTTGCATCTCATCCTCATCATTTCATTATCTCTTCACTCCTTTTAGGCTAATATAGATTTATCTCTTCATCTATTTCATTGATCCCAATACTCCTAAAGCTACATCGTAAGAGAATCCTAATCCATGCAATATTTAAAAAATCATTTAATCACAACCTTATTCTTATTTCTATATTTGTTGCAAAGTGTCGATCCACCCAATCATCATCGAGATGCATCCTTTCAAATCCTTGTGTTGTTTCAAGATATATCTTTCCCACATCAATAATACTCCATCTATTATCAATCAATCTTGACTTTTAGCATGATCGGGGTCACATCATGTTTGTTCTTGAATCCTTTTGTGCTTACTTGCTTGCAATTCATCCTCCTTCCATGATCTCTTCCTCCTCCTATCTTGCTATGTTTTCATCATTTGCATCCTCTCATCCATTTCGAGAGCACACCCAAGTTCTCTTGAACCCACATGTCCTCTTAGGGGGCATCCTTAATCCCCATCTTCACTCTCACCATCTTTCTTCCTAGTCACTCCTTTGAATGACTGGGGCATCTCACCTAATCTAACCATCTTCCTCCAGGAGCTATATTTTAATCTTCTTTGAAATGATGTTACTTCATAACACCATCTCAAAGAGGGGGAAAATTTAGACACCTTAAATTGACTCCTCATTCCATAATTAGTTAAATTAAATTAAACTAATTATAGTCTTTATTTTTAATTAATTAAATTAATTAAATTAAAGTATTAATTCATAATTAATTAAATTAAATATTTAATTAATTATTATCATCATTCTTCTCAATTAATCAATTATTTGATTAATTCCCCTCCATAATCACATTTAATTAAATTATATTTAATTAATGCTCCATTCCTCTAAGGTTAATTAATTAATTTTAATTCAACCTTAGTCTTTATTTCCCTAAGTCCTCTAGTCCCAATTAAGTTAATTAATCATTGATTAATTAATTTAATCCACCTCCTAATCCTCATTAAAATTTATTCTAATTTTAACTCAACCCACTTCCCCAAGCTTGTAGTCATGTGACATGTGCCCTTCAAGCCCTCTTAGAGGCTTGTATGCACATGTCACTTTTCCCTCTAATTCATCCTTTGACCTCCCTTTCTATTGGATCTTCACACATGTGTGAGTTCCTCTTTCCCATGAAGTCACCCTACACTTTCATTTTCTTCCTACTTGTCAAAACTCCAATCCTATACCTTTTACTCTTTATCACTTTAGTTTCCACTTTTCATCTTCTTGTTCTTCCAAATGTGTTCTCACGCAAGTGTGAGCACGCCTATCTCTCTTCCCCATGCCACATGTCACATTCACATGTCTCTATCTTGTGGCATTTATCACAAGGCTAAGCCTTCACTCTCTCCTTCAATCCAACTGTCCATCTCACAAGATCTTTGCCTTCCATTCATCCTTTCAAAAATCTATAAATTGGAGCCTTTCCTTCTAATTTTTATATCTCATTCTTTCCAAAATTATGTTGTTGAATTCACCATTGAAATCTCTTCCATACCTAGGTTATGTTGCATTGGAGAGCAACCACATAGCTTCATTATCAAGAGAAAATAAAGTATACATGGGTACATCTACTTCAACTGAATCCATGAGGTGATAAAGGTAAAAGGAAAGGTAATTATGTGTTATTTGCATTTATGTTCTATTACCATTTCATCATCTTCAATAAGTACTATACACCCATGGTCATTGTACTTGAGTCTTGTATGGTACCTAATTCCTCTTGTCAACATTTATCATACTTTGCAATTGGTTTAGATAAGATCAAATAGCTTCTAAATACATCATCTAAATATTTGACACACATTCTTGCTTTTTTCCACATGGTTTTAACTTATCACTTTCTTTAGTTAGTCTTGTGATTCTTAATTTGATTGTGGCACCTTTGGGAATCAAAATGGTGACAATTGAGATAATTTAAATATCTATATGCTTATTTTCTTTCTCCATTTTTGTTTTAGGAATGAAAAGATATTTTACATTCAACTTTGGCTTTGTTTCTTCTTAAGGGAAGAAATTTTGGTTGACAATTTGAGATCATATGTCATTTGAAGTTAAGCATATGCCATTTATATAGGAGACTACACATTTAGGAGGAAGGAATGGGGGTGACCATGGATATATCATGTATCTCTTATTCTCACTCTTGTAAGGGATTTTTTGCTCACATAAGGTTTTATCCTTCTCACTTTTTTCAAGTGGGGTCATCTAGCCTCACTCTTTTCATCATCTCTAATGAATATTTTTCTTATGGGTTTTCTCCTTCTATTCTATATGAGGGGATCATTTTGTACATGATTACATATGAAGGATACAGATTTGATGGAACTTAAGCTAACCACATAATTTATACTTATGGGGGGTTTTGGTGCATTATTTTATTTACTTTATTGCAGTATATACATTTGAGATAGGATAACCTTGCTTATATAGGTATCTACTTAGGTAGATTGTACTTGGATTATGTGATTTTTAATTTTCTTATTTGATGGGTCTTTACTACATATATAAATACATCTCCTTTTTCCCAAATTTTTTCTATATTCATATCTATCGATGGAGTATCCCATAGGGGAGAGGACCTAGTAGTTGAGCATGTTCCACTAGATAGTATTTATAAATTTAATACCCAATATTTTTAATAGTATAGAACTATTAGTTGTGACTTTAGAGTGAAATGAAGTAGAAGTATGTAATAAACTTCCTACATTAATCAATGGGAGGAGGTATGTGAAAATATTAAACTAATCATACATCTACAAGAAACTAAAAAAAAAGTAATATACCATAAAATAGTGATTTATGTGGGGAAAACCCTATTGGAAGAAAAAACAAAAATCCAAAGAAATTCAATGTATTATTCAATGATCAATTATTTACACTTGTAGAGTATAATCCTTTATAGGATTATCACCATTAAGATATCTAGATCAATTTTGGTAGCATAACAATACCTAAATAAATCACTATGAAACCTCCATCTCAAACACATAATAAATTGGAGAAGTAATGCACGAAACCATAAAATGGTAATGATCTAGGCATAAATCCTTGATTAAAAAACTAATTCCTAATTTTTAAGATGATTCCACATTATTAAAAATAACACATTTCTTCCACCTATCATAAGCTCATCATAATAAATTCACCAACTTGGGTGCTCTATTTTGGTTCCATTATTTGAAAGGAAGTAAGATACATGGAAATGCTTCCTAAAATAATTTTAGAAGAGATAATTGTGTAAAACTTAGATCTTTACAAATATAAAAAGGAGAAAACCATAAAAATTAACCCAATGTATTATTCATTAATTTTAACATAGTTACAATACACTTATAAGTGATCCTTTACAAGATTATAACCAAGTAAATATTTGAAGTAATTTTGATAGCATAACAATACCTACAAACTCACTATCTAATACCTTCATCTTAAGCATATTATAAGGAGTAATAAATGAAACCATCAAATGATAATTAAAAAACCATGTGCTAAACACAACCCAAAAAAGTGGATCCCAAATTCCTAGTTACAAAACTAACACCCAAATCCCAAGATGAGATCATAGGTTAAAAATAACAGATTTCTTTCACCTTTCATAAACACATCATAATGCAATTACTGACTTGTGTGTTCCATTTTGGATTTATCATCTCCATTCAAAGATGTATTATGACATAGTATAACATGCACAACAAGTTTTTCAATAAGTGTAATGCCCCCCTTTAAATATTTTTTATTTTCTATATGGTTTTACATTTCTAGTGTAGGAGGTCAAATTTCTACAACCCCAAAAATTGAGTTTTTATGATTCATTGTTTGAAATTTGTATTCTTCGTATAAGAAAAATTAGGATCAAGTTTGAGACTCATTTCCTAATATTGTCTTTCATACAAGTTTCCTTATGAAATATTACAATATGCACCATAAGTTGATCAACAAGTGTAACTCTCCTTTATAGCTCTTTTATGCGTCATAGATGCTTTTACATTTCCAATGTGGGAGGCCCAACTTCTAGAGACCATAAATTTAGATCTAGGAATTTTATTGATCCTATATATGTATATATGTGTCTATAATTATATTTCTAGTTTGATCCATTCCAACATTTTTAGGGTAGAAAGTAATCTCAATAGCCCAAAATTATATTTTTTATGTTCTTGATATTAGGATGAGAGGTTGGGACACCTTTCCTAATATAAAATTGTTAGTGTTGACTATGAGTAATAATAATTGAGTGATATGTGCTCTTTAGATCTAAAGAACAACAAATCATGTGATGCCACATCAACACATTAATAAAATATGATTTAAAGTATAATTATTATAATTTAATTCACAACTATTGGTCTACTCCTTTTTGAATTATTTTTTATTACCTAAAAATTTAAAACATGCTAATATTTGGTATCATATTTGATGATGTGGACTTGAAACCTTAGTTATATGTAGGGGACTTACCAAGTAATTTGTTGTAAAATTTAGGAGTGATATGAAATTTTCATATATGGTTCTGAGAGGGAAAAGGTTAGGGTACACAACTATTTGGTGCTTAGCCATATATACTCATCTCTTTCTTTCATATGAAAAATATAAGACATTTCTTTTAATATCATTCTATAACATCCTTTGATTGAAATATAGTTTACTTATTAATTTAACTTTTTAAATTATTTTTTCTTTCATAAACTTTCTTGATCTTTGATGTCTATCTCAATAGGAAAATATCATAATTATTATCAATACATATTTTAAAATAAGATAAAAAGAATAATAACATAACATATTATAATTTTACAAAAGAAATTTACCTAAGATTGCAACTGCTTATTTCAAAAATCATCTCCCTAGAGCAAGGTGGTTTTGTTCCAGGAAGAGAGACAATTGAAGGGGCGCTGGTAGCACATGAGGTTTTGCATTCTATTAAGTCAAATCACTTATCTTCATTCATTGTTAAACTGAATATGATGAAAGCCTATGATAGAGTTGACTCGGATTTTCTTCTTAAGGTTTTGGGAAAATTTGGTTTCCAAACAAGTGATGTAAATGGATTTACTCATGTTTATCAAGTGCTCATTTTTTGGTCATTATTAATGGTTCTCCATGTGGATTTTTTTAGATAAACTCAAGGTGTGAGGCAAGGAGACCCCCCATACCCGTTCCTCTTCATCATCATGGCGGAAGCCCTTAGCAGAAATATAAGGGACAAAAGCTCTAAGGGTTTATGGCAAGGAATTACCATTCTGAATACAGACTTTTCAGCCACACACAATCTATTTGTAGATGATACATTGTTATATGGTAAGGCATCTTTATCAGAAGCAAAACAAATGAAATACTTTAGAAAAATATTCTCTTGTTTCTACGCAAAAGATAAATGCTCAAAAATAAAAAAATTATGTCTTTAATACAAAAGCTGCAATCAAATGAAAAATCATTAGAACCCTTGGTTTCCAAGAAGTCGAACTACCTTGTAAATATCTAGGAATCCCCTTCTTCATGGGTTCTAATAAACCATATTATTGGTTAAAGGTCATTGATAAAATCAAACAAAGAATATGTGCATGGAAAGCTAGATGGCTTTCCTTTTTAGGTAGAATTCTTTTAATAAAGACAGTTTTATCAACAATCCCAAATTATTTCATTTCAGTCTTAAAGGCTCCTAGTTCTATTGTAGAACAAATTCAAAAAATTATAAGGGGATTTCAGTGGAAAGGTCATATGAATGATGGGAAAAAGATCCCTCTTGTCTCATTAGATAGTATGGTTCAAGAAAAACATAAAGGTGTTGTAGGTTTACATGATATTTCAAAGCATAATCAGGCTTTTGGGGGGAAATTAATATGGAAAATGTACTCCAAGCCGGAATCTATTTGGTGCTCTTTAATGAGAGAAAAATATTTGGATTTCCATGACTCTAAAAGGATTTTCACGATGTCTAATCCTCCACAAGGCTTAGCAATGTGGAATTTTATGATCTCATGCAAAAAATTGATAACCTCTTATATCACTTGGGAGGTTAATAAAGGGGATGAAGTCAATTTTTGGTACGATTCATGGAATGGTCACCCTCCTTTAAACAGTATCCAGGAGCTTCAATTAATCATTCCTGTTATTTCATAAGCCTGGGGGTCCAAACTAGTAGATTATGTTGAATCCATTGATCCTCTTTCAAGAAAGGTTACATGGAAAGATTTTTCACTCTTCCAATTAACTCATGAGAAAAATCACTTATTGTTAGATATCTTTAAAAATAGACCCGTGTTCATAACAGGGAAACCTGATTGAGTAATTTGGGTTCCTTCTAAAAGTGGTTCCTATACTGTTAAAAAAGGTTATCAAGAAATTTTAAGGAGGTATGAGTCCATTCAACCTCAAAGAGCTTTTACTTTTTGTTGGAATAGTTTAGTTCTTCCAAAAGTAGGTAGTTTTTCTTGGTTAGTATTGAAGAAAAGAGCTCTTACAGGTGATCATTTAGTTAAATTGGGCATTGCACAACCCTTCAAGTGTGTATTGTGTGATCAATTCTTTAAACACCATGATCATTTGTTCCTTCAATGTTCCTTTGCACAATCTTGCTGGTTGTTTATTCTACAAAAGATGAATTATGTCATGCCCCTTCCCAATACAATATGGGATCTCTTTTCTGCCTGGACAATGGTTTATAAAAACTCCTTCTTTGCTTGTATCTGGCAGTCTATTCCAACATTAGTTGTGTGGCCCATCTGGTGGGAAAGAAATAAAAGAATCTTTAGGAAAACTATCTTTTATGAGTCCTTTGTTCATTGTTAGATTGAAAAATCAATTTTAGAAGTTGCCAATTCATGGGTTCAAAATCACAAGAAAGTAGATTCAGTGTTTTTTGATTGGGACAATTTCATATTGAAAAACTGGAAACATATTTCTCTCTCGTTTAAAGGAAGTCTCAAGCAACCAAAATCATAAAAGATTAATAGAAGAACAATTAAATGGGTTCGGCCATCTCAAGGATATTTCAAATTGAATTTTGATGGAGCTTCTAGGGGTAATCCGGGAGCTTCAAGTGTAGGTTTATGTATCAGGGATGATAAGGGCTCTCTTAAAGTAGCTAGATCAATTGCTTTACCTTTTGGTATGAATAACTTGGCAGAAGCACTCCCCCTTCTCTATGGTCTACTTCTTGCTAAGAAAATGCAAATTAATGCAATCCATATAGAAGGGGATCAACAAATAATAATAAATGCTTGCAAAGAAAGATCGTGTTTCACCTGGACTTTGAAGTATGTATTGTAGGTGATATGAAATTTATTAGATGAGTTTGGGAACTATCAGATCTCACACACTTATTGGAAGGGTAATGTATTGGCTGATCGTTTGGCTAACCTTGGTTGTGACAATAAAGAAGTTTTATTCATTCATGAAAACAGTAATACGGGTGATTTCTCTTCTATTCCCAAACTGTTTGTACGAAGGGATGTGATAGAAAATGATTATATTTAGTTATATCAGGAGTAAGGATTGATATCAATTGATCTCTCCTCATTATGATAAGGGGAAAATTTTCAGGAAATGCATTTCATTCAGCCATATTTTATTATCATGCATATGGGCGCTCATTGAAAATAGTGCTCTATCTTACCAATCTAATTTGTATTAACAAGAATGATTTTTTGTATTCAGGAACTGTAGTGCCAAGTTAATGTAATGAAGTTGGGACATGTGTATTGCTCTAGGTATGTCCGATTCTATTTATGGGTAAAAGCACAAACCTGTGTCACACTTTATAAAGGAATCAACCAACAACAATTTTTTTTTTGAACTTCGAGCACATAAAAGTGGTCTTTATGTTTTGAATTTAAAAATGGTGTAAACTAATGAAATGTAGAACTTTTGATGAATTTTATTGCTGTAATTATTAAATTTTTTTTAAAATTGTTTTCATTATGTTTTTATCAATTTAAGGTCAAATTTTGGAATGCTAAAAATTTCAGAAAAGAGTGACTTCACGGACTGTCAAGAAACAAATTGAAAAAAACTTCATTTCTCCCTGATTTTTTTTCTCCAAATAGGTAACTTCAATATCTTGTGCATGGAAAAAAAAAATTCAAATTTTGATGTATATTTTTCTCGTAATAATGTTTTAATGTCAAACATGTGAGAATTTGACAGTTTTCACAGGCCATTAACTATTTTCAACTTTTTTAATCATTTTCAAAAAATAAATTATGCCCTTTTGAAGAAGACACCCTCCTCTTGTGCCCCATATAAGATTTAAATTTTTTTAATAAGTTTTACTATCCTTTTTTTAATTTGTAATCAACCTCTTTTTTCATTTTAAAAACCTACTCGCATTATTTTAAAAATAAAATATATTAAAACTAATCAAAATATTAAAAAAATTATATATTTGGATTCTGCACTTTGAGCTCTACAAAAGAGTATTTTTGTTTTTTGTAGAAAAATCATTCTAACTAAAGAAATTCTCAGCTAAATTTGAAAGTTTTAGAAAATTCTGAAAAAAGCTGAGTTGGCTTCCAACTAGGATGCCACATAGACAGTTTAAGTAGAAACAATTTCTATAGAAAGGGTTTCGGTCGAAACCCTTTCTGTAGAAATAGTTTCTACCGAAAGGGTTTTGGTCGAAACCCTTTCTGTAGAAACAGTTTCTACCGAAACCCTTTCTAAAGAAACCTCACACATCAAAAAATGCAATTTCAAAGTGGAAAAAGGATAATTTTGATTTTTGGGATTCAACCGAGACCTATGTTCCACGTAATAGGCCACATGGTTTCAGTCGAAACCTAGTCGGGTGAAACCTTTCCGGCCAAAAATATTTCGCTCATAACTATTTATTTGGCTGAAAGTGTGACACAAATTTGTGGAAGCCATTCTCACTATGTTATATGCACTCGTATGATGACATGCAGTAAGTAATCATGTTTTTAAATGTGGTAAGAGAATATTATTAAGGGAGTGCTTCTGCAAGGACAGTAAATGTCACCTGGTGATGATGAATTCTACATAGTTTTTTGGACTGGGCCTTTTCACCTCACTTCATTATATTAGTTTACTTTGGTGGCAGTTGTTGAGTACATGCTAATCAGTTTTAATGTTTCAAATGCAATGTTCATTGTATCTTACTTGCAACAGTTTACAAAGTCAAACTTACTAATATTGTTTGCTCTCGACTTCATTATCTGTTCTGCTTCTAAATTCTATTTTGAATGTAAAAGATTTGAAGCAAGTGGAAAGTGGGTGTGCTCTTATTGAAGATAAAAGTACAATGGTGTTCAACCCTTGGAATTACATAATGCCCTTGCAAGTTAAAATTTGGGAAAAACCCATGGAGGAGTATATCATGCAAGAAATTTGAAACTCCATGTTTCGGATTGACTGCGCTCAAGTGGAGGAAAGCATTCAAATGAAGGCATTCTTCTGCAGGCCTTGAGGATGAATAGAAGAGATGTGTGTCCGCTCTTGGATATGCAAACTAAAGAGAAATTTAATTCTCTGTTGTTCCTTCGTACATATAATCTATGCCATGTCAATCATGGTTTACATTTAAATCTTTAGTTGCAGGTTATTTCTTCCAATCAACAGTGCAATGGGGGCTGAAATGCTCAAACACAATAGGTTTCCAAGGCATCATCTCAAAGATCTCCTTCTTCGCTTCCATCATACATGAAGTCTAGGGCTTCTGCTCATAGATTTGTGTCAAGAAATTTGGGGTATCCCTATGGTATGGATGAAAACTCTTCATTTAATCAAGTGATTGTTGGCATAAATCATTATTAATTTTCAGTTGTATAAATTTTTGGGTTGGGAAATTAACTTTTTGAAATATTCTGTAAAGGTGGATTTATTAGTCATTTTGGGGTTTTTGGCTAATTTGGCCAATTAATAGTGACATCATTGTATAGGTTAGTAAAATCACATTTTGAATTGCTTTGTAAAGGGTGGGTAATGTTCGTTGTTAGGTTAAGCAGACCTACTACTGAATTGTACAAACATTGTATACAAACGATGTAATTTTGTTACTGGGGCTACAACTGGAGGTTTTCTTACTAGTTCTTTCTTGCCAGTATGCCCCCATGAACCAGTTTTTGTAACTATATTTATATATATATATTAATAAAATAATAGTGGCTTGCCACTTTCACCAAAAAAAAAAACATAACATATTATAATAATGTTATGATATTAATATTCTATTGATATATAAAGGAATATTAGTATCAATTACAAGAAGGATATGTCATTAATTCTAATTTGTATAAAAAATAATGGTGCAAGTTGGTGAGCAGGAGTGAAAAAATGCAAAGGAGAAAAGGAGTCGATGGGGCAACATGGTGGAGGAGGGTGATCTAGGGAAGAAGGCAGAAGGAGTCGTCAACCAATAGAAGGCAGATCATATCTCACAGTGGGTATTCGAGAATGGAGCCTAGGTGGATAAGTGTCACCCACACTACTACCAAAATGGAAGAATGGAGAGCCAAGATTGCAACCAGAGCATAATCCAGTTCAGAGATGGTGAGAGGAGGGCTACTGAAGAAAAGCTAAAGACAACAGTGTGCCGAATGAACAAGCAAGGATGGAGCACGCATGAGCCAAGGCATGGGTGGTTTCAGGAAAATGACCGCCATGGGAAACCATCAGATCCCAACTGGCGCAACAAGGGAAGTGGCATTCAAAACAACACCAATAAAGTCTAGAGAGTTAGGGTTTTGGGAAACACTAAGCCGAAAAATGAAAGAAAAATGAGCCAGCAAGCGGGAGAAGAATTTGAGTTTGGAAGAAGAATGAATCATAGAGACTGGGATTTGTTCAGAAGGAAATCAAATGGAAGAAATTTTCAAAACAAAGAGAATGAAGGCGGGTAAAAGCACAAAGTTGTGTCACACTTTCGGCCAAATAAATAGTTCCGAGCGAAATATTTTCGGCCGGAAAGGTTTCGCCCGACTTGGTTTCGACCGAAACCATGTGGCATATTACGTGGCACATAGGTTTCGGTCGAATAAGTTTCGCCCGAATCCAAAAAAATCAAAATTTTCCTCTTCTCGCTTTAAAACTGCCTTCAAAATTGGATTTTTTAATGTGCGGGGTTTCTATAGAAAGGGTTTTAGTAGAAACAATTTCTATAGAAAGGGTTTCGGCCGAAACCCTTTCTATAGAAACTGTTTCTATCGAAACTGTCTATGTGGCATCCTAGTTGGCAGCCAACTTAGCTTTTTTCAGAATTTTCTGAAACTTTCAACTTTAGCTAAGTATTTCTTTAGTCAAAATGATTTTTTTGCAAAAACAAAAATACCCTTTTGTAGAGCTCAGAGTGGAGAATCCAAATATATAATTTTTAAAATATTTTTATTAGTTTTAATATATTTTATTTTTAAAATAATGCAAGTAGGTTTTCAAAATGAAAAAGGAAGTTGATTACAAATTAAAAACAAGATAGTAAAATTTAAAAAAATTTAAATCTTATATGGGGCACAAGAGGAGAGAGTCTTCTTCAAAAGGGTATAATTCTTTTTTTGAAAATGATTTAAAAATTTGAAAATAGTTGTGTGAAAACTGTCAAATTTTGACATATTTGACTTTAAAACATTATTACAAGAAAAATATACATCAAAATTTGATTTTTCTTTTTCCATGCACAAGATATTGAAGTTACCTATTTGGAGAAAAAAAAATTAGGGAGAAATGAAGTTTTTTTCAATTTGTTTCTTGACGGCCCGTGAAGTCACTCTTTTCTGAAATTTTCAGCATTCCAAAATTTGTCCTTAAATTGATAAAAACATAATGAAAATAATTTTTTTTTAAATTTTAAAAATTACAACAATAAACTATATCAAAAGTTCTACATTTCATTAGTTTACACCATTTTGAAATTCAAAACATAAAGACCACTTTTATGTGGTCGAAGTTTAGAATTTTTTTTGCTGTTGGCCGATTCCTTTATAAAGTGTGACACAGGTTTGTGCTTTTACCCAGGCGAATGTTTGCGACCGCGGGGAAGTAAACTATACCAAATTCCTTCTGAAATGATAAAAAAAAGAGCGATCAAATTGATGGAGAGAGCTCTGTTTTCCAAGTGGACTAGCCCAAGCTGCCCTAGGGAGGAAATAAAAGCATGGTGGGAAAACAAATACAAAGACCGAGTAAGCATCTACCAGCTACCAAACTCATTTTTTCTCATAGAATGTATAGATCAACAATTAAAGTTGGAAATTGTAGAAGGGAGACCTTTGTTTATGAATGGTCATAGTTCTCATTGCCTAAATTGGAGATCAAGTTTCGATCCCTAGAACTAAAAAAAAACCAAATCCGTACCAGGATCAAACTAGTGGATTTTCCCTCAGAATTTTAGAATATGGAGGCTATGGTGAGATTAGGTGATGCCCTAGGGGTGTGCTTAGGGGTGGATGGGGACTTCATAAATGGAAAAGATGGGGCTGAAGCCTGCATACTAGTAGAAATAGATGAGGGGGTTACAATCTACAAGAACATAGAAATATTGACAAAATATGGAAGTTCGCAACAAGAGATAGAGGTATGGGAAGGAGTTGAATCCAAAAAATGCCTCTTTAGAGAATCATTTTAGGAAGGCACTTCAAACAGGGGAAAGGAGGCTAATACAAGTAATAAAGAGAGGGAAGAACCAGGGGATGGAACAACCCAATAAGTGGCAACCAAAATTATAGAAAATACATCTCAGGATGTTAGAACTGAGCCTGAGCAGAAGAAGTCTAGAGGAGTCTCTTAGGAATACAACAAAGCCCCCCCACCAATAAAGTAAAAATAGGGGTTGGGAAACTTTCAGGTAGAGGAAGCTCTCAATGCTCTTGTGGATGATGCACAAGAACTCTAGAAGGACATCAAAACCCAACTTTGGAAACTAACAAAGGAAGTAGAAAGGGAAAAATTGGAACCCCAGGTAGCAGGAGAAGGGGATAGAAAGAATAAGCAGAACACCAAAGTAAACAATTTAGATGCTCTAGAGGAGGAAGAAGATGACTTGGCACAGTCTGAAGAAGAGGAGAGTGATCAATTCTTAGATGGAGAAGGTGGTCCTTGGTACGAGGTAGAGGAAGGTGAGTTGCTTGAGGTGAGGCAACTTGAACAATTAGAATCAAAGACAAATGTACCTAACATAAAGAAAAAATCCAAAAGGGGTAGGAAAACAAACAAATCCAAGCCGATGATTGCAGGCAATGCCTCTAGTCACAAGGCTAGACTGTTTCCCTGTCTTACTAACATTTAGGTAGGATGAACCCCTTAAAGGATGCCCTTTCAAATTTGAAAGCATGTGGCTGAGAGATGATCACCTGCTAGAGCTAATAGAGAAGTGGTGGAATGAGATCAGGTTTGGAGATAAATTGAAGCTTTTCAAGATAAGAAAAAAATTGGGATACATCAAGAATAAGCTCATAGAATGGAACAAGAAACATTTCAAGAACATATTCCAGGAGAAAGAGAGGCTAGAGAAAGAAATTAGAATCCTAAATGAACACATAATAGAGAAAGGAATGGATGTAGAGGATTTTGAAAATGAGAAATGTTTGAAAGATGAGCTAACAGAAGTTCTGAAGAGGGAAGAGTGCTACTGACGATAGAAGTCAAGGGAAACATGGTTGAAAGAGAGTGATAGAAACACCAAGTTCTTCCACAAGTAAACAATCTCCAATTGAACCAGGAATAGGATTGCATAAATCAAAAAGGCCAATGGAGAAATAACATAGTCTATTAAGGAGGTTAATAAGGAGGCAGTCAAATTCTTTGAAGAAATTCTAAACAAAGAAAGCCAGGAAAATAGAGCAGCAAGGGATAATCTTTTGAGTGCAATTCCCAAAATCATAAAAGAGGAACAAAATAGGCGCTTGCATCAAAAGATCTCCTTGGAAGAGGTTAGGGAAGCAATTTTCTAGATGAACCCTGACAAGGCCCTAGGCCTTGATAGATTCCCATTTGACTTCTTCCAAAAGTTCTAGGACATAGTTGGGAGAGATCTAGGGGTGGAAATGGAGGAATCAAGAAGAAGAATGACAATGTTGGGGGTAGTGAATCACACATTTTTGGCTCTAATCCCCAAGAAAAAAGATCCACATAAAATCAGTGATTTCAGACCAATTGCTTTGTGCAACATGATGTATAAGGTTGTCACAAAAATAATAGCAAACAAACTTAAGGAAGTATTGAATGAGGTGATATTAGAACAAAGTGGCTTTGCACTAGGAAGGTCAATAGTGGAAGGAATAATCACTTCTCATGAAACTATACATTCAGCTAGAAAAAATAACGATGCCTACATGATACTAAAACTACACATCCTCAAAGCCTACGACATGGTAGACAAACAATTTCTCCTGGAGGTTTTGAGGAAATTTAGTTTTGGGGAAAATTAAATTAAGTGGGTTAAAAGCTACATCTCTATAGATAAATTCTCAGTGTTGGTGAATGGATCTGCTTATGGCTTCTTCCCCTCCACAAGGGGGTTAAGACAAGGTGATCCCCTATCCCCATTCTTGTTCATAATCATGGAAGACGTGCTTAGGAGAGGGATTCAAAGACTAAGAAGGGAAGGAAAGTGGAAAGGTTTTCATGTGGCCAATGGAATAGAACCCTCAACTCATCTCCAATTTGCAGATGGCACAATTATGATGGGGGAGGCCAATAGGAGGGAAACAAGAGTGGTCAAAAGTTTCTTAGATGACTATTGCAGGGCTTTAGGATAGAGCATCAACAAGAGAAAATTAGAGGTCTTTTTTCTAAACACACAAACAAGCTTGCAAAAATATTTAGCCAAAGTCCTGAATTTGAGAGTAGCAACATTGCCAGGTCGCTTCTTGGGGATGCCCCTTTTTGTAGGTATAAATAAAAAGTTCTATTGGGAGAATCTGATTAATAGCTACAAAAAAAAGTTGGGTACTTGGAAAGGCAAGTGGTTGTCCTCGGTAGGAAGATTATTAATGGTCAAATCTTTCTTGTCAGCTATCCTGGTGTACTCAATGTCATGTTTAAAACTACCTAAAGTAGTGGAAGAGGCCCTCACTCAAATTTTCAAGAAATTCTTTTGGAGTGGAACAGGGGACCAGAATAAATTTCCCCTATTGGCCTAGGACAACATATGCACACCCAAGGAGGCTGGTGGGGAAAGGATCAAATAGCTGTCCATAACAAATCAGGCCATGCAGGCCAAATTGGTCTAGTACATTCACACAAAAGATGAGAAAAAGTGGGTCAAAATCATGAGGAGAAAGTATCTAGACTTAGATGTTTTGGCTAGAATTCTCACTACAATAAACCCCCCGAGAGGATAAACAATCTGGAATTTTATATGGGATTGTAGGGATATAATAGCAAAACATGTAACCTAGGAAGTCAAACATGGGAACAATGCATCCTTTTGGAATGATTCATGGTGTGGAAAACCACCCATCAACAATTCTTTGGGCTTGGATGAAATCAAAGAGGAAACGACAAGGCATTGGGGGAGCATGGTAGCAAACTATGGGAGGAGGATTGCCAATCAAGGATCCTATAGATGGAGTTGGAATGGTCTTCAAACCCTCAGTGCTCCTCAAGCAAAAAAAGATGTATTGGCAAAGATCCTCAAAGGCAGGTATTTTTTCCCATCGAACGACAAGGACATGATCAAATGGTGTGGGTCTTCAACAGGCACATACAAGGTGAATTTTGGATACAAGATTAAGGAGATGGCTTTGGCTCGTCAAGACTGGCCATGCAAACCAATTTGGGGGAGGAAATGCTTCCCCATGGCTGGAGTGTTTTCTTAGATGGTGATACAAAGAAGAATCCTCATAGAGGATAGGCTACCCACCTTTGGAGTTCAAGGCCCAGGAAGATGTTCTCTATGCAAAGAAAATGAAGAGTCAGCAAACCATCTTCTCTTGACATTCTCCTATGCAAATGATTGCTGGAACATAGTGAGAGAAAAACTAAACCTGCAATGCCCCATGCCAACAGATCTTTCATCCTAGTTCAAAATGTGGCTCCAAAAGGGAAATAAATTAGTTTTGGGGGGCATATGGCATATAACCCCATCCATTGTGATATGGGAGCTATGCAAGGAACGAAACATGATAATTTGTCAAGGGAAAGAGATGAATAAAGAAAAACTATGGGAAAAAATTGAAAGATCTATAGTAGAGCTAGTTAATGAGGATGCTCAGAGCAAAGTAGGCAAACAAATTTTTTTCACAAATTGAGATGATTTCCTAACCAAAAAATTTCTTGGCCTCAAACCTCCACTTCTGAGTGGGAATGGATCAACTTAGTCAACTAAGGCAAATAGAGTAGAAGTAGCATGGAAGGCACTAAAAATAGGATGGATAAAGATAAATTTTGGAGCAGCTTAACCTAGGACCAGGTGGATTGGGTTGCATTGCAAGGGATGCATAGGGCAAGACCCTAGCAGAAAAATTCACACCTCTGGGAATTTGCTCGAACAATGAAGCTGAGTTCATAGTAGAAGCCATAGGTTTGCAGTTGGGGCTCGATTTGGGAGTGAAAAAAAATCATTTTTAAGGAGACTTGATCATGATCAATGCCATTAGGAGAGGCATCACTCCTAATTGGAAAATTCTATGTAGGCAGAGGCCAAAAGCCGGTATCGGGGGAAATTACTGGCAACGACACTTTAAATGGCAGTGAAAGAATAACACATGGTATCAATGACAAAATACAGGAGATTTATTTGACAAGACAGGGGTCATCAATAGAAGGCAAAGAGCAAGCAAATCAAGCAATTTCCAAGGAAAGGGAAAGGATGGGCGGATACCATATTACCATGCATTAATTTCACTAAGTACCACCAACAAGGTGGTGGTAAGAAAACATGCTCCAAAGGGCACTAACATAGAAAAGCTAATTATGAGGAAATAAGGCCTTCGGTGTTATAAGGCCTCAGCTGGTGTAATTTTTCTCAAACACAATAGTAGCATTCTAGAAATAGCAAGCATTAGTGAGTCTTAGAGAAGTGGTGCCACTGGTGTGTGGTAGCCCAATGGAGACTCCACTATCCTTGGATACGTTGAAACAACAACAATCTTTCAAAGGTGAAGTGACAGAAAAAAGGTTGTAGGGGTTGCTAGCCTCCTCTCATCCTCTGATCCTCTGGGTGACCAAGAAGGTCATAGGACCATAATTCCTGAGGGTGTATCACAGGTTCAAGTGAAATTAAAATATTCTAGCCATGTTCCTAGCCGTTTTCTTGCACATGGGTGTTTTGCGGGAAGTGGGAAAAAAGCTGACACATATGGTTTTCATTCATGCATGGCTAGGAGACATTGATGCGGTCCTGGACAACATGGATGAGAACAAGAAAATCCCAATGCCACAAAATTATTACATGATGTGAATGTGTGGAAGGGAGGTAATGAAATTTCCCTTGATCAGAACTATTTACCTAGAAGGGTTTGAAAAGATGTGGGATGAGTGTGAGCAGAGCATTTCCTTCCTTCTCAGAGCAGCCAAGCTGGTGACCAACCTTCCTTGAGGATGGGCAATGAGGTACATGGAGGATGAAGGGCTTTCAGAAGAATTTTTTGCAAGGGATGATGATGACTGAGACTTCAGCTCTAGAGAGGAATGGATCTAGAACGACCACAGAGACCCTGTGGAGAAGGAAAAAGGACCAACCCATCAAAATTGCAGTGTGGATTGCCTAGTGGTAGTGAACTACATTGCATACATGAATCACACGAAGTTGGATGATGATGTGGAGTGAAGATGCCTAGTTTGGAACAGTCTCAGTAATTCTATAGCTTTATTACAATGATATAAATAGTATTAGGTATAGCAAGTAGAAGTTAGTCCTGGGGTAGTCAGTAATGTTTGTGTCTCAACTCAAGCCATTTTGTAATGCATACTAATATTGGATAGGAAAGGGGTTTAGTGAAGGCCATCAAGGAAGCTTTTTGGTTATTAGAAACTCATGTAATTCCATTTTTTGAAGCAATAGAGGGTGCTACCCCTTAGTAGTGATTTATGTAGCAAAAAAATATTCTATTGATATATTAGTATCATAAATGTTAAATTATGATAAAAATGATTAACACAAACATAAAATCATAAGTATAAATAAAATTCAAATAAATCTAGAGAATTGGAGGATATCCATAACTAGAGGCCCATTACCTTTCCCAATACCTAGCCATGAAATTACATCATCTCCATAAAATTGTGAGGCTTGAAAAAACTAGTTTCATTAAGTGTGGATATGGATTATATAATATAATTATGGTTTGGGAAGGTATGGGTTTGTATAGGAGTGAATTTTTACCCCCCTTGAAAATTACCCTTTTACATCCTTCACCTTAGAAAAATCAAATCCGACCATGTAATTCCACGTCCTCATTTCAAACTCCATCCATTTGGTGCTTGTTTTTAGTGTTGATGGGGGAATTTCTATCGGGAATGTGTGTGTGACGTGCAAACATCTTTGAGGTGTGCTGCCATCAATGGCAATATTCTTGCCTCTAGAATCTATACAGGCATTATGTTCTCCATTGGCAATGAAGCATAACACCTCTGTGCCCTTGTACCAACCTTTAAATGACTCTTTCCCTCTCAAACTCACCTTCAAATGGATATTCTTCATTTTCATCTCATCTTCTTCATGCTCATTTGATCTTTCTTCACATTATTGACATTCTCACAATTTCAAGCTACCACATTCTTCACATCTACGAGAAAAGCTGCAACTTTGTGTCTTGTGAGACCTCCTTTGGCATTGTTGTGGCCACGTTGACTTTTCCATAGTTGTAGACTTGCATTCCTCTCTCATTAGCCTTGAGTGCCTTTGGTCAAGGGTGGTATTTCTTTCTTACTATTACTTTGTTGTTGGATTTGAGTAGCATAATGTTTCTCGTAGCTTTTGATATTTTTTCTTTATCGTATTTCTACTCCTTTATCTATCTAGCTATTCATGGAGGTGGAAACACCAAAACGAGGGTTTGATTGTGGCAAGCCCTGAAATAGCCCCAAAATTTTTCCCTTCTTGGTTGTGTGTAGGTGATTGTTCATGTGGAGCTTGCTGGAAAATCAAAATATTCATGATTTTCATTCTCTCCTTTCTTGTTCTTATCATTGTCATAGTATTTCTCTCATTATTTTAGTTATTATGCCATTTAATGTCTATGCCATCATTTAAAACATCTTCAACTAAGCTGTTAGTAGACTTTAGTACCCTTCAGTGTCCTTTTACACTTTCTATCTAAACGAACGCTAGTACACTAGTGAGATGCCAGCACACCGCGCTGTCATCCCTTTCTTGCGTTGCTATCCTCTGGCAAAGAGCTATCTAAGGCAAATTCGGGTCCCAAAAAATGCTCTCTTGGTCTGAAACTAATTCTCGGGTTAGTAGAGTGATAGAAGCACTAAGAGTGCTC
Organism: Sequoia sempervirens; assembly: GCA_007258455.2. Classification (NCBI taxonomy): domain Eukaryota; kingdom Viridiplantae; phylum Streptophyta; class Pinopsida; order Cupressales; family Cupressaceae; genus Sequoia; species Sequoia sempervirens. The sequence goes on from VDFB02373365.1 coordinate 5,526,613, forward strand.
TTCATTCTCTATCCTTGACATCAAACAATTCCTTAAACACTTGTCTAACTTGAGGTAGATTAGGGCAACATTCAACTCTTGATTCTCTGTGACCTGGAGTCATTGAGTGGTTGGCCCCCCTCCTCTACATTTTGGAGAACTCAACATGAACAACATCTATTTGTTTCTTTGTGTTGAGAATTTTTTCCCTCGCACTCGCAAACCATGGTAGAGTTGGGTGTTGTAAGGTTTTATGAGCATTACAACCCAATCCATGACCTCTGGGTACGTTGTTAGTGTTGATGGCCAAATTGACACAACAACATGCAGGTAAGATGTAGTCACCTTACCTCTCCTGAAAAAAGACAAACGATCATTAAATTGATCACCTTCCAAGGTCCTGGATGTTGGGTCACAACTTTGTTATTTTTTTGAGTGGTTAATGAGTCTGTAATGTTTAACAGGCCTACTGGTTATTGACCTTTTTTGTTGTTGCAAGATCGAACTTCTATCTAAACCTATTCTAACTGAGTGATAAAAAAAGGAAATTTAAGATAGATTAGGGATGCAAGAGAGAAAATAATGTTGATTCATTTAATTAACCAAACCTGTTACTCTTCAAAGAATTCCTAAACTAAACTACAGAACAAGTCAAACCAAACAATTAACCAAATAAATGTCATTCTAGAGAAAAACATGAAGTAATTTTAAATCCAGGTATTTCCACTATGATGAGATAGATAAAAAAACATTTATAATTTTGGCAAACATCACAGTTGTAGGAAACCAGTATCTTCAGATCCACCCAACTACGCTAAGAATGCAAGAAAAATGTATCATCTATCCTAATGCTAAATTCTAATCAGCTCTAAGAAAAATGTTTAACTCCTTTTCCTAAAATTACAACCCCTCTAAATGAGCTGATTTTGACAATAAATCGCTCATTGATTACATAATTTCTACTAAAACAACCCCTCAAAAGCTATAGCAATCAATCATTCTTCAAAAGGAACTTTCTATTTTAGCTCTCTGTTTGAATTTGGTTGACTTCAGTTCAAAACTTCATCCTCTAGTTTGACTTCAGTTCACAATTGTAACTTTCCAATTTGACTCAGAGTCCATCTTGCATGATGTGCAGCAGCATTAAGCACATTAATCAACTTATAAAATTAATTAATCAATAATCAATTTTAGAAATTAATTAATTTTAGACTTTTCAAACTATTTTCAATTAAATGCATTTAATAAAAAACCTTATTTCTTTAATTGAAATAGAAAATTAAATCCCTTTTTCATTAATTTTATTTTAAATAAATAATAGTCAAAATCATGTCTCATTTGGATTTAAATTCCTGTCACTACCTGCTCCCTAAATCTAGAAGTCCTTGCAAATAGATCAATTCACTGAGTTAACGACTTTATGATAAATGCACAATCAATTCATATAATCAGTTAATTCATTAATTCTAGGAATTAATCAATTTTTTTAAAATATTTCAATTAAAGGCACATGAATTTTTTTTGTGCTTTGTCCATATGCCCAACTCAGCCTAGAAGGTTGAGCATGTTGTTAAAATACTGCATTATTAACTGACATCTCCCATCTTCTGATACCCTTGATCAATGCATCTTGGTTTTCTTGTTGCATGCCATTGAGAGTTTTCCTTGTCATTTGCTCTCCATCATCGAGTTCCTTCAAGGTAGACATAAGAATTTGTGGATTCCGCAATAATTACATTCCATGAGATGACAACTCTTTGAAGCATTTTGTCAAGAAATTTTCCGCATAGTTGATGCTTCAATTTACAACAAAGAGGATGGTGGCAAAGATTATGGAATTTTGGTTTACTCCTCTGCACAATGTGTTTGCTTGAAAGTTTCCATTCAAAGACTTTTTAAACACATCCTGCAATCTTGGCATTCCCTACGCTAAAATCTCCTTGAAGTCGTGCTTAAAGTGATTCACCTATCTTGTGTGATTTTCCATTCTACTTTGTGCAAATCTTGAAATCATTAAATTCATTGAGGCACGCGTAATGTCAAATAGTACACGTACTTTTTTTGTGCATTCACATTTTCTAAGTTTTGCTTTTCATCTGCCAATTGCAAAATCATATGATCATGTCCATCAAGGCGGATTTGTTACAAAATTTGATAGAACTTCTTCTTTCTACTTTGATATATGTTCAAACCCTATTCCAAAGCTTCCATTTTGGCACAATCTTGGAGGATGTTGGTAGAGATTGTGATTTTTTCCAATACCTAGACATTGCTTTTTCTTGTAAGTTTCTAAAGCCATTTCAGCGAATCCATTTTATGCATTTCCATCAATCTATGCATTTCATGAGATCAGTTCCTTGGAGGCATTCTATAATGAGCGTGAACTTAAATTTCATGTTTTCCATTCACATTTGCTTGAAGGTCTATACTCATAGCCGTCTCATTTGTCACACATAGGAAGAATGTCAGCAAGGTTGTGGAGTTCGCCCTACACTAGTTGATTGCCTTTTTTCAAACGTTTCCACAGCTCTTTAATCAATTTCATTTTGTCGATGTCCATTTTGTGGAAATCCTGCAACCATTTCCATGCTTCACATCTCTTTGAAGCATCTCTTTAAACAACTCACTCCCCTTCCTTTATGTTTGAAATTTATTTATAATTACAATAATCTCGCTTCATGCAATAACATTTCTCATTGAGGTATTTTGTGAAGCCATGCCTATGCTAGGTGTGTTTTTGAAGCGGTCTGTCAAACATTTACTGTGCATTGTCCAGGCTTCACATTTTGCATTCATTCATTTTCATCAAATGACCCCATTTGAGCCTTCGATCAACTCACTTCGTGTTGCCTCTGTAGTCATTTTTTCATGTTGGATTGAAGTTCTCCTTTTGTCTGTGGGAAGTGGAGTCAAAGATTGCAATGATACTTGCACATTCACCTTTTGCATCTTGGCTGTTAGGAGTGAGATTATAATTATTCCAGAAACTAATATTCTGCAACTTCAAAGAGTGAGTTTCCATCCACACCCGAATTCTGAAAAGAATCTTTCATTTTATTTCCAAACCCTTTTGATAAAGGATCGAGATTCGGGAAATTTTGGTCACTGCACTTTTATTTTTTTTTGGGTGCATGTTTTTGTTTGGGACCCGACCCCGAGCTCCTCATTATTTCTATTTTTTTAGCTTTTTATGTGTAGAGCCGGATTTTGGACCTGCGTTGGAAACATGAACACATTGGTTAGTTGATTCCAAAATTTCCGTGATTCCAAAGTTTGAAAGGGATATTTCTTTATAATCCCATTTTCATTTTTTCTTAATTTCATAAAGTTTCAAATTCTTTTTAGATTACTTTTTAAAAAAAAAATTTATTGAAAATTTAAAACTTTTTTTTAATTTTTTAAAAGATTCATTTATATTAAAGGTTTATTTAAATTTATTTATATTTTTAAACTTTTACAATTTAAATTTTTTATTTGTTTTATTTTAAAATTTATTTATTTATTTATTATTTATTATTCTATTTTTAATTTTTGATTTTTGTATTTTTCATGTTTTGATGGTTTTTTTCTATTTTGGTGTTTTGTTGATTTTGTTTTGTATTTTTCAAGTTTTGATTTTTGTATTTTGGTGTTATGATTTTTTTTGTATTTTTTTGTATTTTTTGTATTTTGGTGTTTGATGATTTTTTTTTGTATTTTTCTAAGTTTTTGATTTTTTTTGTATTTTGTGGAACTCTAAGACGAAGAACTCAAGAAAAGATGAAAAAATGCAGAAAGACCCAAACGAAGAAGATCAACAAAAATCCAGGAAGGCAAACGAAAACCGATCACGAGACGACCACATGACACCAAAAATCGAAAATGAATGACACCCAAAAGAAAGATGACGACAAATGAAACCAAACGAACAAACGACACAAAAATAAAGACAAACATCGAAGAACAAAAATGAAGAGTAGAAAAGAAACAAGACTACGAGGCAAACAAATGCCAACAAAAAGATGCAGATCAGAACTGGAACCAAACAAGGAACACAAACTTGAACAATGCTCGAAGGCAAAACAAAAATTGGGATCAGGAACGAACTTGGCACAAGAGCCTTCAAAGAGTGCAAGGTTCTAAGAAAGTCTTGAATCTCAAACTCGACAGAAAAAAAAAAAGAAAAATGGATGTGGGAATCAGGATCGAGACATAACCAAGAACAAGAACCTTGGAAAGGTTCCTGGTTCTAATTTTGGTCCAATACTCGATTTTAACAAAACAAAGATGATAAACAAGCGAAGATCAGAATCAGGATGGGACAATAAAATTGAAGCTTCACTAAGTGTAAAGTGTCAGTTCCAATCCAAAACCTGACTTTGACAAAGAAAAGCAAAACAAGGGATGAGAAAAGAAACGAAAAACAAGTACGACAAAGAACAAACACTACAAACCAAACTAGCGAAGATCAAAATTGGGATGGGACAAGAAAATTGAACCCTCGCCAAGTGTAAAGTGTCAGTTCCAATCTAAAACCTAACTCCAACAAAGAAAAACAAAACAAGGCATGAGAAAAGAAACGGAAACAAGAATGACAAAGCATGAACATGACAAACCAAACTAGTGAAATGAAAGAAAATAAAGGGGGTGCCCGACTTTTCCAAGAAAAAAGTTGGGGTGTTTATGCAAGACATAAAAAATAGTGACTCGGTTGGGAAAATGCTCCAAGAATTTTAGAATACACAACCCTCTGAATACCCAAAAATCTCTAGTTTACACTCATTCAAGGAAGCTAAGAAGCGTAACCATAATCAAAATCGAGACATCATAGAGATTTGAGATGAACCTAAAATTTGTTTGTGTGTGCAAATGATTTATTCCCCTTCATAAGCGTTGTTGTGATCAAAATGAAATAGAATCTACCCAACCTACGTAGTTGTGAGTTAAATTTCCAACATGCAATGATATCCTAGGCATAGCTCTGCTGCCAAACAAGCGTCTATAGTCCTGATAGAGATACCTCTGGTTCTTTCTAAGCATTGCTCTACTGCCAGCTAGGTGTCTATAGCCCTAGTAGAGATAGTTGAATCACCCTTTCTGATTGAGTTCATTTTTAGATTTTCTTCCATTTCTCTTTTCTTAGATGTTGTTTCTTTTAAAGTATAATTTTTGGTTTTCCTTCAATCTCAAGCAATGAAGCTTAAGTAGCAGGTTGAGAACCATAGTGGACATTGTGAAAGAAATGTAACCCTTTAGATTTTTCACTTGGAATCACTTGATATAAACTAACTAATGGATTTATTAAGTTGTGCAAAGCATGATAGTCTTTCAAAAACTCCCCAAAAACTTCATAATGTATAAAGTCCTAATCCATGCTAACATTATCCAGTTTGAAAAGGATGAAGGTAAATCAAAGTTTTCAAAGCAACTGACTGATCAAGTGTTTGAAAATAAAAATAGCAGAATCTCACCAAATTCACCTCTTGGTATAACTTGCATACAACTCAATTTCCACTGTCAATGAGAGGAACCCCCCCAGAAGAAAGAAAAGAAACAGATAAGAAAAGAGAGGAGCACAACACTTGAGAACAAAGACACGATGAACTAGCAAGACCAAAAGAAAACAAGAACAAAAACTAGCAAACAAACTAACCAAAGAATAGAACAAAAGAAGAAAAAAAGACCAAAAAAAAAGAAAAAGAAGAGGACATACAAAAATAAAAATAGAAGAATGAAAGAAAAGAAACCAAAACCGACAAAAAAAACCAAAACAAAAAAGAAAACCAACTAATCTAAAAACTGACACTAACCAATCTAATCCTAATCCTAAACGAACTCAAAAATCAAGCTCTACAAACATAAAACTATTAAAATTTCTAGATTCACAGGACTGGTTTTTCACTATGTGTAAGAGCATTAATTTACTAGGTATGGTTATGAATCTAGAAAATTCATCTTTATGCTCAGAAATGTAAAGTTTATGTGCAATAAATTCATTTTGAGGGTATAAAGTTTAAAATATTAATAGCTGGGGGTTCTCATCCTTATCATGATTTACCCACAAACACATTTTATTATCACCAACGTCATAATCAAACTGAAAATCATTAAAACACAGAGGGTAATGAAAAGATACCACTTGATTTAGAATACCTTTAGTTGTTGTGGCATGCTCATGTTGTACAACTTCCTTCTCACGAGGTCTCAACTCATGGAACAACACTCCATTCTGCTCTAGTACATGCATGTCAACATAAAGGACATCTATCAACGATGTGTCATTAGCATTCAAGACATCCAAACATGGTTCAGAAATTTCATGTGCATCCCTATCACTATCAACACTAGGCTCAAACAACAAACTAGTGTATTCGATTTCACAAGGACTATCAACTTTAATCCCGATCTCCAAGGTTAATGTGTCACCAATTGAATATTTAGCTTCTTCAAGCTTTAAATCAATTTTCTTAATAGTTGTCTTACCTGTCATGGCGATCTTTCCAGATAGTAAGAGATCAGAACAACTTGCCTCAGAATGTGAACCAAAAGGAAAAAACCTACATGGATCACCTGAAGTGATGTTTTTTTTTTGCAATTGGGATATCCATTTACCAACATCTTTGTATTCCACTCAGATGTGGAGTCCCAGATCAACTTGGTCTCCTCAGATGGACTCAATAGCAAATCATCTTTGTTGTCAACTAGTGAAGTCTGTGAACCCTTTCCCTCTTGAGATGAAGCATTACTTTCAACATCCTCTTCAAACAACTCATTGAAGTGTACAAAATCATACCTAGGAAAGTACTTCCTTGCTTCATGTTCCTGCATATCATCAATGAGAATGTGCACATGAGTGTAGAGTTCATCACCGTTAAGATCAAATTCATTACTACATGATAAACTAAGATCTTCAAATAAATCGTTAGAATAAATAGAATTAGAACCAAGAAAATACTACCCCATTTCATTCTCTTCAACATGTTGAAGCAATTCAATTTCTTAGGCAGCCATCTGATAGTCCACTCGACCTTTTTTTGCTTCATCTAGTTGAATCTCATGGTTCACTCTTTACTGCAACCAAACACTAATTTCATCAATGTTAGTATCTTGATTAGCATTGAGATGCAATTTATTTTTTTGACAAGGATAAGTCTGATATGAATGATCATCAGGTAGCTCTTGAATAACTTGAACATTCATTTGATCTCCCTCCTTTGAAGAATCAATTTGGCATTCATCTTCGTGTCCTTCACCATGAGATCCATTTGCAGCCTCATTCGTAGTCATACTGTTCTCTTTTTCTATGTGTTCATTATTCAAATCAAGAGAGTCACTTTCTAGTGTTAACTCATTAACAAATGTTTCTTCATTATTAATGCTCATGAACAATTCTATGAATGTATCAATAAATTCACTTTCCATATCTAACAAACTACACAAGGTAGGGAAACTTTATCAGTCATGGAATCCATCTCAATGCAAGGATTGAGGTCATCGGGTGATGGGGAAGAGCTAAACATCTTTTCACAGCTACCCTTATCATTGTAGATGGAGTCGTTATCATTTTCATGTGTGCTAGTTATTTCATCTCTCTCATTGAGTGGGTAGGTACTCCAAGGATCTTCCATAAGTATTTCTTCAACAACGATCATCTGTCTAAAATATAATTCCATCCTACTTAGGAAAACATGGAAATCCATCTGAGAATGTTGATTTGTTGGATGTATCCTACATCTATTTCACCTAGCAAGTTATGATAGCTTAGGATCGCCTAATTCTTCCAATTTCTCCTTTAATCAATTTTGTGAATGCAGGATATCTAGCCAACATTCACCATGACGTGTTGTTTCTTCATCACACTAATTATCATCTTGCTCAGAAGAGTTGTTCAAAGCATTAGAATGTATTGCTGATTTATGATGACAATAGTCATGTGTTGATACTTCATCCCTTTCAATATTGTTGTTAGTATTAACATTTCCAACAAAATGAGATTCTAGCTTGATATTTCCACTATGCTTCGAATTTAAATCCATTTCATGTTGATTTTCAAATAAACATCAAAATGGTATATTTTCTCATCAAATCTTTCATTTACAAATTCATTATGATGCAGCAGATTATGTGTTGGAGTATGATTGAAAAGAGATTATATAGTCACAATGGAATGCTTACCTTTTCCATTGGCTTTTGCAAAGCTTGAATTTTCACGTGGGTTGGCATTGTGGGTAAACCGGTGCAAAGATGTGAAGGGTGGAAATTTTTGAGTACAAGATGATTATATTTCTTACTTTGATTACTCATGTTTCTAACGTCTTGTCCAGATTGTGCCAACAAGAGAGCTTTGCTGAATGCACCCCAAAAGGGGTAACTATTGGTGATTAGGATTGCACCCTATAGGAAAGTAGAACTTGTCTATCTTGTCGCAACATGGAAACACTCTCTGGTTTGTGGGTAAACCAATTGGGGAGGGTGAATCTCTAGAGTGGGTTGGTTACCTTCTAACTAATCACCTAATCTAAGCACCTTTAGGGGAAAAGGGAAGTAGGAAGAAAACTAAAAATTAACACGTACAACTTAAGATGATCAACAAAATGTTGAGATCTTGATGAAACTTAACTCACAACACTTCTTTGACAGAAATTAACTCTCACAATTCACTACAATTCTTTCAGTTCATTAGTGTTTTGCATAAAGACCCTTGAAAACATAATACAATGTGTAACCTGAACCTATTGCAAACCTTGACAATAACCCACATAACCAGGACTAGGGAGGATTCAATAGTATGAATCACAACTAAATCACACTATTACTGTGAGCCCATGACAAGAAAGTGAAATGGAGAAATCTGCTGCTTTATTGCAAGTGAAGGAATAAGACATCTAAATCTGATATAAGATGAGTTTACAAATCTCTCAAAGTGGCTAAGAGAGCAAGAAACTAAATAATTTTGAACCTTGAGAAAATCAAGTTTTCTTAGATTTATAGCCAAAATGTGACCATGTAGTTCCAAAATAGAAAAAAATAGGTCGCCATCTCTCCAAAAGGAAACTTTTGCATTTTTGAGCTCCCTCAAAAAGTTTGAAAAATAGTTTCCAAAAAATGGCATAAAAAAGATGGAAACTTTCTATCACCCCAAAGTTGATCCAAAAAGGCCTCAAAATCAGGCACTAACTGTTGGAAACTAAAAATAGAAAACTCTGTTTGGCATCTTCTCTTCAAATTCACCCAAGACTGGATCCCAGAATAGAAAGTTTCAGTGTGAACTGAAGTGCATTTTTAACTGCATTTTAAATAACAACTAGTCAAGCAATTTATAGAAACATTGCTTAATCAGTGTTTTACAGTTTGCAGTTCTCTGTTTTTTCTCTTTTTGATCTCCAATCATTTTGATTTTTTGCATTTATTTCTCTCAAAAAATGAAATATTACAAATCATGCTCGTTTACATAATTGACTTTTATATAAAAAATCATAAAAATATATTTTCCATTATCTACTTAGGCAAAAATTGATGACCTAAGGTTATTACTTGATTTCTAAGGGAAACTTGGCATGAAATTTTTCTAAGGCAAAAGGGGATACCCTAATAAGGCCATATGCATATTATGTGTTTTGATTTTTTATAAAAATCAAAAGAAAAATTATTATAAGCCATGGGCTTATATCGACCTAGGCAATGAAGATGGTGGCATTTGAAAAAATAAAAATATATGTGATGAAAATCACATATGCTGATAGGGTAAGATCCTAATACACAAAAAGGCCTTTGAAATATTCATCTCACCTGTCATTTGCTTCATCGACCTTTTGGAGAAGAGAAGACCCTACTTGTGTGCCACCATGGAGTAATTAGGGTTTCATTTTTTGAAGCAACCATCAAGCTTTCTACTTCAAATTTTTGGTTGCATTCGGCCTTCTCCCTGATGGTAAGCTTTTGGACCTATTTTTGTTTGATTGTTGGCTTTATTTGATGAGGAAATATGGCCATTGTCTATGGCTTCCACTGTTTTTGATGCATTTCTTTTGTGTTGTCTTGTGGGGCCGATGCCTTCACTGTTTTATGGATACCATTGGAGAGTTATTCGAGCCATCTTTAAGGCTTTGTCTGTGGCTTTCCATTGAGTTCTTCCATAGACATATGAAGGGTAAGCTCAGTTTTTTCCATTCCTCTATACATTACCTTAATATAAAGCTTTGTTAAGCTTTCCTCTGTAGAAAATGTGAATTTTATGTGAGTTTTTTACTCGGCCATTTATATAGGCCGCGACCATTGAGTATCTTTCCTCCTTCTTTGTAAAAATTTGATAGGGCTCAACCCTCCACCTGTAGATGCTATTGTTGACAAATTAAAACCATTTTTTTAATGAAAGCTTACTTGTGTGAGGGTTTCTAAAACCCTTATGGCTGCGGGTATGAAGCTTTATTTCACCATTTGTTTTTGAAATGTGACGGCTTCGCCCTATGGGACAAATTCAAATGAATGATTCTATTTGAAACCCCTTTCCCCATTGTGGTTTTTCACCTCTGAGAGTGCGACTTGTAGCTTTATTCCATAGTTTGAAGACACCAAACCAGGGCTCGAACCCTTGACCTCTTCCTTTGCACTTGTATTTTGATCTTGAAACCCTAAGTGGCTATTAAGGCTCATGAAAATTGAAATTTTGGCCTCTCCAGGCTGCAGGTATGTGAATGATATTTGAGGATCTTCTCCATTTCTGAATTTGAAAAAACACCTTTTTTCATTGGTGAACTACGGAAACAACACTTGTAAGAACTTAATGGGTTTGTTCAAAACCCGAATTGACACCATGTGATTGCATGTTTTGTTTGAATTTTTTTTCTTGACATGGCACCACTATAGTATACATGCATGATTTTGAGTAAACATGATGACACCATCTTGGAATCATAATATTCCTGAAGCACACTTTGTTAGATAAAAAATACAAATTTTTGCTTCACATTTTAGAATAAGCCAACATCACTTGGTTTTGCTCCAACCATTGGAATTATTGAAACAAGACATGCTTCTTTGTTAACTTCATGCACTGATGATACTGTTCTTGAGTGCATTTTGACATTCTGGAGACACTTTTTGTAATTGATTTGTTTTACTTCAATGATGTTTCTCAGTGTTTCATCTATAACCACTTATCATGATTTCAATGCATTCCCATGCTTCAAAACATGCACATTTCACATATTTTCCATAGTCTTATGGTTGAAGAGACATATTGCATTTGTTCCCCAACACTTGATGCCTTGCATTTTGGTTCAACATGCCCTCTTTGCATTCATTTTCTTCCTTCAATAGCTCACTTACAACCACTTGTCACTTTGTCACTAATGGAGCCAGCCTCTCTTTTGTACTCTTCATGCATTTTTATCTTCCAAACAACAACATGATGATGTGAAGCTATCATTTCATAGAATAATTTTAAATAGAAGCACTTGATTATGATGTTTTGGAGCTTTTACATTTTCTTCAGATGTAATTGATGATTTTTAGCAAGGCATTATGTATGTCTATTCACTATCACATTATGAGATCATGAAATTGAACAATTGATCACTCATGATTTTCAATTCATTGCACTTTGAGAGTTGACTGTTCTAAATGGTCAACTATTGAGTCCTTTTGGCACTTATGATGTACTCATTTGATGGATGTCTTTCCTTAAGCATTTTGGATCTATTTCTTTCTCAATTCCTCTTTGAATGTTTGAGGGATAGCATGCTAGGTCTAACCCTTGTGGAAGCTTGTTTTACACCACATGCTTTATGATATTCCATCTAAATCAACAGCATAACTTGTCCTATACCTACACATGGAAACAAACATGTTAGATTAAAGCAATATATTATTTTGATGTTTCCTCCGTGGATTTTTCCACACTTCTTGTTCTTGCTCAGTTGTTTCAATGTATCATTAGCAACATTATACATTATTTTTGATAATTCATATAGGAATGTTCATAATCAAAGCTCTAACAAATTTTGATATCTCTTGCAGGTCTATCAGGAGCTTGGGGCAAGGATGGTGCACCATTCTAGAATCAACTAAAGACTTATAGGCAATGATGATTATATTATTTCTTATGTGTCTTCTTTTCTTTCTTCTTTAGTAGTGTAGAATGTTCCTTTTGATATATTGTCTTAGCTACTCCCACGACTTGTGTGGGACACTTGTTTCTTATTACCCAATGAATATAACTACAACATTCATGAAACACTTGTTCAATTCTATACTTTTCTCCTTTATGCAAAAGAATGTTTGAACATTGTAACTAAATATCAGAATGAAAGCATTTGTTTTCCATTTCATGCAATACTTAATGTTGTAATTGATATCAAACAATTTAAACACATTACATTTCAAAATCCACAATAACTCAAACACTTGCAATGGTTAAAAATTTGCATATTTAAATTAAAAATTTCCACCTTAAAATGAATCTTTGAACAAATCAACTCTGTCAAATTGAGCTGTAGTGAAAATTTTATAACACTTTTGGAAACCTCTACTAGATTCTTGCATGCTAAGCATTAGACCAATTGACTTATGCAAATCCATTGGGCATGGAGTCACTTCTTCCCTCTCCAAAACCTAGAAAACTCATGAATCGGAATGGAAAAATCCTCCAAACAGCAGCACCAAGCACAATGAAAAACCTAAACATCAACAACCAATAGGCCCTAATGGCCAGAAAACATGTACAACAACACTTATGAAAGAAAACTAAGAGAAAAATGTGCTTCAAAAGAACTTATTATTAGCAACTACTCTATTATAATACAAGGTGGTACCTCAATCTTCAAAAACAATGTTTCAAATGAATCCCATTAACTAGGATTGGTAGTACTTCTCCAGTTAGCCTTGAGAGCTGGAATGAATTATGTTAATTGTATTCTATTATGAGAAATGAGCCTTCCCAGATTGCATCAAATTTAGTATGCCTCCCTGTCTTACTATTTTTCTCATCCCATTTGAGGACGAAGTCCGCAACAACAAATTCTCTTAATTTTGCTCTTTTTTCGAAGGAGCTCTTCATTTGAGCTTGATGAATTTCAAGTTTCCTCCATGCTTCTTTTCTTGTCTCTTCCAGTTCCATCAATTCTGCAAGTCTCACCTCCATGGGCCCTTCTTCCAATAGGTCAAGCTCCTTAATAAAGCTTAGAGTAGGTAGCTCAACAAATATGGGCAACTTGGCCTCTTTGCCATACGTAAGGACATATGGAGAACAACCAGTGGCCTTCTTGGGAGTTATCCTATCAGCCCAAAGGGCTAATTTTTTCTTCTGATGCCAAACTTTCTGATTGTCTTCAATAGTCTTTTTGATGATTCTAATCAAATTTTTATTGGTTGATTCTACTTGCCCGTTACCCCACGGGTAATAGTTAGACAAGGTGCTTAAAAAGATATTGTTCTTCACAGACTAGTCAGAAATATTTAAACCAATGAATTCCAAAGCATTATTAGATATGATAGAATCTAGAACACCAAACCTTGATACTAAGTCTTGATAAAAATTTAAAATGGAGGCCTCATTTGCCTCTTTTAGAGCAATAGTCTATGTCTACTTAGTGAAATAGTTTGTGGCTGTTAAAAACCACTTGTGGCCAACACTCGAAGGTGTGTTGATTGGACCAATAAAATTAAGCCCCCACTTAACAAAAGGTTGTTCAACCTGGATAGGAATTAGAGAAAAGCTGCAAAATTTTGTTTACTTGCAAATAGTGCACATTTCTCACATTTCCTTACCCAAGCAAAAGCATCTTTGAAAATATATGACCAATAATAACCAAATTTCATTATTTTAAGGGCTTTGGTCCTTGCTGCAAAGTGACCTCTTGAAAAACCACCATGGAATTCCTCTAACAGCTTATCTGTTTGGTTAGGCTGAATGCACCTCAACAATACACCTTGAAAATCTCGTCTAAATAGAATACCCTCCACAATAGTATAAGGAATAGCTTGTAACCTGAAATATCTTCTCTTGGATTTATCAAGGCCTTTGAGACACTCACTAGTCTGTAAGTAGTTGATAATTTGTTGCAACCAATTTGTATTAGGAGCTGGAACTATAATTTTATCCCTGTCACTTAGAACCATTGCAATGTTTGTACCTTCCTCTATCTTGTTTTCTACACTTTCAGCCAATTGTTCACATAAACCTTTGCCTCTAACTAGTTTAGTGACCCTAATGTCAACATCAAATTCCATTACTCTTGTTATCCAACCAACCCTCTTATCATTCATGTCTTTGTTAAGAAAAAATTCCTTTACAGTTGAATGAGCAACCAACAAGTGAATCTTGTTATTTGACATGTGTCTAAACTTCTTAAGACTCCTAACTACTGGAAACACATGTTTCTCTACAAAGGAGTATTTAAATTCGTAATCATGTAGTACCTGGATGAAAAAAGCTACAGGCTGCTCCAAACCTTCATCATTTTGCTGACATAACATGGCAGAAATAGTGTCAATTTCCCCAAAATCATACAAGATAAAATCTTTTCTATAATTTGGGTTAATAATACATGAGCCACGTGCAACACCAATATCAATCCACCTTGATGGAGATGACAGTTCTGACAACTAGGCTTGATAACATTATACGAAGACTCCTTTGCGGATTTCCCAAATCTTAAGTAAATCAATGCCCTTTTTTTAATGCCACCTTTAATCAATGTGATATGAATTTCTATCATCCATCATTTAAATGATAAGCCTCAACCTATGCTAATTTAATTATGATATTACATTTCAAGGTAATCTTTAGCAAACCTCCAATATGATTAAATGCATTAGCCCCTGAGCATAGTGAATGCCACTTAGGATAGAATCGAAGTAGCCCTTTAGATAAATCAATGAATCCAATTTAACACAACACTGACTCAAAAAACAACAAGAACATTTTCCTCTGGCCGCTAACTCTACTAACACCGACCCCTTCCTCCAAGATCTTAGTTAGATTTATTAACGCTTTCTCTTTTTATTATTTCTTTTAAATCTGGGAATGCTTTTAATTTATCATCATTTTCCATTATGTATACCTCTTCTTTTTGGCACCCCATATTTTCTAAATGATCTGCAAGCATGTTTCCTTCATGATATGTATGTGAAATCTGATAAACTTCAATATTAATAATAATTTTCTAAAATATCAAATTAATTTTTTTTTTTTTTTAAATATAGCTTATTTTTACTATTTTTTGAAGAATATAATTAAACTATATTTAAATATCAACATTTCATTATTTTACACCATTTCAATATGTGAATCATATATACTGATTTTAGGTGCTTCAATCTAAAAAGCTAAAAGGTGTTGCCTTTTTCCTTTACAAAATGGTAACACACTATATTGTTTTTACCCTATCAAAAAACCTACTCATTGCACATATTTTCTCTATTTTACAAGATCATATGGAGCATGCATACCACAAAGTAGGGACACAAAGAAATTAAGGTGCCTCCATTACTTTACATAGACCACATATCCTTTCATGTCCAAATATATACTTCTAATGTATGGTTATGATTGGTCACATACTTTCAAATATATGTTCATTTTAGGATTTACATGCATCTCAAAGTGGTGGCAAAATATAATAGTGAGATTCACATAATACCCATGCTATTTTAGATTTAGTTTTGGACACATTTTAATAGAATGTCTAAATATAATTACATGTATCAATAAATGGTGCACTCATGTACAAAGTGTTGGAGTAAATTAATTAATATTTACTCTAGTGCTTAATACAAACTTAGGAAAATATCATCCAGTTCTAATTGTGAGTGTTATTGCTTTAAGTATGTATTTCAATTAGTCAAGTGCTTTACTCTTTTTGTTGCACACAAGATAATGACACTTAACCGATTCATGCATTTTGTTAACTCACTCCTGTCTCAATCAGAACTCCATCATTCAGGGTCTCATGTTGAGTTCGCCTGAGTCTATATAAGGATATTTGATCCTTCATTGTAATTATTCAAATATTTTTGTGCTCAAGAAGGTATCAAGAAAGAGTTGACAGTTCCGTACAACCCTCAGCAGAATGGGGTTGCTAAACGAAAGAATAGAGCTATCGTTGGAGTAGCCAAGGCCATGCTTTATGATCAAGATCTACTTTGGTTCTTATGGGCAGAAGCTTGTAACATAGCTGTGTATTTGCAGAATAGGAGCCCTCATAAAGTGTTGGGAAAATTGACTCCAGAAGAGGCGTTCACTGGTAAGAAACCAGATTTGGGGCACATTCACATCTTTGGATGCCTTGTGTATTGTCACATTCCTGTTGAGAAGAGAACCAAGTTGGAACCTACTGCAGAGAAGGTATCCTTGTTGGGTATAGTGAAGCTTCTAAGGTTTATCGGGTTTACATTCCTGCTCTCAGGAAAATAGTGGTTCGCAGAGATGTGAAGTTTGAGGAAGAGAGGGCTCTTCAGAAGTCAAGTAACTTAATGAATGAGGAGGAACAATCATCCATAGTTGAGGTAGCACAAATTCCTCAAACTTTAGTCATGCAAGCTGGAGAGCAGAACAAGCAAGATGATCAGATAGAGGAACAAATAATTCCTCAGCCTCAAATTCCTATTAGTGAGAAGAGAAGAAATAGGGCAGTTGAGCAAACATTGAGAGAGGCTCAAGAATATGTAGGTGATCCTCAAGATTCAATTAGACAAAGAAGGGCTCCTAGACGTTATTATGAGTATGTGGCACTTATGAGTGAATTAATTAAAGTAGAGCCTTCCAACTTTCAGGAGGCATCCAAGCACCAAGTGTGGAGAGATGCCATGGTGGAAGAGTATTCTTCCATCATGAAGAATAGTGTGTGGGAGGTAGTACCAAGACCAGAAGATAAGTCTGTGGTGGGTTCAAGATGGTTGTATAAGATTAAGCATGATGTAGATGGTAGTGTGGAGAAGTTCAAATCTTGGTTTGTGGCTAAGGGGTTTTCTCAGAAGGAGAGAGTCGACTATGATGATACTTTTGCTCTAGTAGCCAGGTACTCATCCATAAGAGCTATCATTTCTGTAGCAACACAAATGGGTTGGAGGATTCACCAAATGGATGAAAAGATAGCCTTAATGAAGTGATTGAGGAAGAGATTTACATAGAGCATCAATAAGGATTTGAAGCACATGAGAGGGATTCTCATGTATGCAGGTTAAAAAGAGCACTGTATGGACTCAAGTAGGCTCCCAGGGCGTGGTATTCACGTATTGATAGTTACTTGCAGAGTGTGGGATTCATCAAGAGTGAGGCAGATTCAAACCTGTACTATGTTCAGGTGAAGGGTGAAATTCTCATATTATTGTTATATGTTGATGACCTATTTCTCACAAGGTCAAAGGAGCTCATAGCACACTGCAAGCAAGATCTTGCAAGAGAGTTTGAGATGAAGGACTTGGGGTTGATGCACTACTTTCTGGGGTTGGAGTTGTGGTAGAAAGAGGGAGAGATCTTCCTTGGACAAGGGAAGTACTTAATTGATATCTTGAAGCGATTCAGGATGGAAAACTGTAAGCCTATGTCAACGCCACTTGTGACCAATTGGAAGAAGATTGATACTTCTAGATCAGAGGTAGTGGACCCGACTTTATACAAAAATTTGATAGGCTCTCTTATGTATCTAGTCAACACCAGGCTAGACATTTTTTTTGTAGTGAACTCACTTAGTTTATGCTGGAACCTAAATGTGTGCACTGGATAGCTGTGAAGCATGTTTTGAGATATCTCCAAGGCACAGTTGATTATGGGTTGAAGTATGTTCAACAAGATGGAGTGAAGCTCAAGGGGTTTACTAATGCAGATTGGGCAAGCAGTACAGCTGATCAAAAGAGCACTTCAGGGTGCAGTTTTAATTTGGGATCGGGAGCAGTCTCTTGGTACAGTAGGAAACAGAAGTCAGTTGCACTGAGTTCTACAAAGGCCAAGTTTATGGCAGCTAGTATGGCTACATGTGAGGCTATCTGGCTTCAGAAACTTCTAGTTGGGCTCTTTAATCAGGAGTTGTATCCTACAGTCATTTACTGTGATAATCAGAGTTGTATCAAACTCTCTGAGAATCCAGTGTTTCATGACAAGTCAAAGAACATTGAGATCAAGTACCACTTCATCAGAGATTATGTGGAGAAGGGGATAGTGAAGCTCATTTACATTCCTACAGACGAATAGATAGCAAATATCCTGACAAAGGCCTTGATGAAGAGCAAGTTTGAATTCTTCAGGGACAAGTTAGGTGTGGTGCAGAACACCTTCCTTGCTAAGAGGGAGTGTTGATTTTTTGTAGCTCAAAAGGTGGGATATGGATTTGCTTTAAAACAACTCAAGATTAGATATGCTTTAAATCAATTCGAGTTGGATTTTTAGCAACAACCGGATTTTTATTCTTTAATAGAATGTTTCCAAGTTTGTGAGGATAAGATAAGTCCAAGAGTGATTTTATGTGTAATTAAAGCCAAAGAAAGCAAGGAAAGATTCTTTCCTTGCACGCTAAGTAAAGCAGCTAGGCTCTATAAATGTAAGATTGTTGTAGCAAACTCACATTGTATTTTCAAAAGAAAAGTTTGTTGTTAGGCTAAATAGAAGATCCAACATTTGCAGGTTTTTCCCCGCATTGGGGTTTCTTGGGTATATCTGTGTTATTATCTTTTTGTGATTGGCTTATTGTTATTTTTTCTTTCGCTATTATTAGTTCTTAATTAACCCAGTTGAATTAATTGTTATAAATTAGATTTCTTTCTGTGAATTTATTGTGTAATTAATTTGTTGCTGGGTTATAGAAATTAACAAGAGACTGTAGCCAAAAAAATTTAACATCAATCAAATGAAAAATGTAACAGAACAAAGAAAAGCAGAAGATTGTGAAAAAAGAGTTTGCCTCATAAGCTTTTTCAAGGGACGCTATGAAATCATCATCCCACAAGTTGGGGTGATAGTTATTGGTGCACCGCGCAGTAGATTGAGTGGTTGAAGCCTTGGTGAGCATTAGATCCACCCTCCTCCTCTTGCTTGGCTTTGGAAGGACAGTAGTAAAAGGTTTGAGCTTGTGTGTGGATGGGGTGTTGAAGGAAACCAAGCTCACACTGAAATGGGGAAGAGAGATGGTAGCCATTCTTGGAGATTTGGGAGCTGAATGATATCTGATAACTGGATATTGGGTGTTCTTAAATACCATTGAATCACAAACTTAGCTTAATAAACATAGAATAATTGTTTAGTATATGTTAATGGGTACTGAATATTGTCCACTGATTTTTCTCTTCATGTTTTTAATATGATTACTTTCACATTCAGCAAAAGTAGATGTGGGATATTTGATGCACGAAAAGTTCTAAACATAGAATAATTGTTTATTATATGTTAAATGGGTATTGAATATTGTCCACTAATTTTTCTCTTCACATTTTTAATATGATTACTTTCACATTCAGCAAAAGAAGATGTGGGGTATTTGATGCACAAAAAGTTCAACAGTTCATTTTTTGATTTACGCTGAAAGTTCACAACGGGGAAATAAATTGGGGTTATGTGTAGTGTAGATTAATGCAATAATATCAGAATATTATATAAAAATTATTAGATTTAATTAATATTATGTCTATATATAAGAACATTTGGATTATATAGATGTTGACATTTTTTTTTTAATATAGTGGATTGTTATAATATGAGGTAGCATACATCTAAATCAAAAGTTGTCCTTTAGCTAAGCAACCACATGCAAGGGTATCTTGACATCTTTGTCTTATACAATGCATTACAATAATATGAGGTAGAATGCAACTAAACCAAAAGTTGTCCTTCAACTAAGCATACACATGCAAGGGGATCTTGTTCCTAGCCAAAACATACCTTTGGATCTTTGAACCTTGGTGGATGAATTTTAAATTAATAGTTTACATTAAATTAGTAGTATGTATATAGAGAAATGGGATTATATAGATGTTGGCATCTCTATCTTAATATAGTGGATTGTGATAATATGAGGTAACATTCATCAAAAGTTGTCCTTCAGCTAAGCAATCGCATGCAAGGGGATCCCATTCATCAAACTCACCCAAGTGTTGATCTTGAGCAAAATGTGCCTTTGGGGCTTTGAACTTTGGTCGGTAACTTTTTTTATCACATACCATCATCCCCACTAATTGGGTTCAACCAATTGAGCCACAATCCTTTAAAAAAGTTTTATTATTAGAGTTAAATATTTTTTAATTATATTTATAATAATTAAATATAAGAAGTAAATAGAAAAAAGTATATAGTTTTGTGGTTAAAAAATGATTATCTTTTTTTTGAAGATTCTATAATTTGATTGATATTTCGTTTGGGAATGGTGTTTTTCTATATATGTATAATTCCTAAGATTTTGCATTGATTTTAGTCTTTCTTAGATCAAATCTATTGATCTAGCTCAAGTCTACAATTATAGCATTATCTTTTGAGTCCAAATTTGACCTTGTGCAATGTCTACTTTTGTTCTTCTACTCACTTGGTTTGCCTATGCCTCTTATATTTTTTTCTAATATTTAAGGAATGGTGATATTTAAGAATACTTATGGAGGATTTTCATTAGTGTCTCAAGGGAGTACATTATTCTCCTAGGTGAACCCCTCAAAAATTTGAGAAAAAGATCAAAGACTTGACACCCTCCAAAATATGCATTTGATTCTAGAATAATTATACAAATCTAGATTTCTTAGTGCACCAATTAAAGTGTTTTAATGTGAATTCAATATGTGAGTAAGTTTAAAGGGTGAGATGTCAAATGAATGCAATTGAATTCCTTTAAAGTCTAGTATATATAATCTAATTTCGTAAAACATTTAATTAACTCACAACAAGAAAATGATAGGTAGCATTCAATGAAAATTTGAATTTGAATTTTGGAGATATAGGGGTCAAGTTTTTTAGGTTGACCACATGACTACGAAAATCACCCTATATGGGAAAAAAATAAACCTAGATGTGAATAATGGCTATATGAAGGGAGGTGTATGAATTAGTGACATAAATGTAAAGCTTGGATGAATATTCATGTGTTAGAGCATGTAGGTAAGAGGATAAAGTGGGACTTAAATGTATGCGAATATGTGTGTAGGGATGGGTAAAGGCTAAGGGATTGAGACCAAATTTATACTTGGAAGGATTCACCTCTAAAATAACAATTAATTATATGTATACATATTGAAGTTCTTTATATAGCCAAAATGTGATCCAGTATATCTTCAATATTTCTAGGGAAATAGATGATATAAGTTGTAGAACCCACTCTCCATTTTGTTTCAAATCAAGAGACAAATAAAATTAGGTTTTGAATTCAATTTTTGTGATAGGTAGTAAAACTTTATTATGGATATCACCATGCATAAATATTTTGTAGCATTTATACTTCGCAATTTTAAAAAGTTTAAATATTTCACCATTAACCAATTGATCTGAGTCATCAAAAAATGGGCCCTCTATAATTCAAAGAAAAAGTAATGCATTGTGCCTTCCCCATGATACATGTTATCTTAGTGTATAATTTCAAATATGTTAGTTTGACTTTCCCTATATTGTGTCATTTTCCAAGGTATGTGCTACATGGCATCCAAAGTGGGTCTCAACTTTTAGTCATCGTAAAAGGTTAAAAACAATATTAATGTCATGATGTACATGTGGAAAATTTTCACATATGGACCTGCTGCCACAATAATGGGTTACACTTTTTGAGACATCCCGATTTTTTCCTGAAATCACATATTTTTGGAAAATATAATGATCTAAGCCTTTAAAGGTTCCATTTAAATGATTTTAGTTAAAGAGAGTTTGATCAAACCCCCTTGGATAGAACCTCGTTATTTTTAAACCATGCCTATATAATGGAGTCTCCTCTACACCTATCAAAATGTTGATAAAAAAACACTTTTGATTTACCTTTTGGGTGATACAATGAATTAATTTAAAATTTATGTTTTGTAAGTATGTAGCCCTTATTATAAGCTTCCCAAAAAGTATAGTTTTAAATATATTTAATTTGATTATTATATTTATTTTTTATTTCTTATGAATGTAGGTTTTTCAATGAACATCAAGTTCTTTGTTTCACAAATATGAAAAAATAGGAAAATAAAAAAAAAAAATTCTAAAAAATACATGCGCACTAGGTATTGATGTCCTCATTCTAACAAAAAATGAATAAGTTAATTCAAATGCATAAAAAAAAAGTTATGCGGTCTGAAGTACACCTCTGTCCAAATTATAATTACTTTGAATTGAAAAATTAATTAAAAAATATGTAACAAAAAATTATGAAAAAATATCCATGCACTAGATATTGGTGTGACAAATCTATATTTTAAAAACTAGAATTGTATCCTTTCTATAAAAAAAATTATGTGGTTTGAAGTAAACATCACTTTTTAAAAATGTTGTTTAGTAGAAAAAATAAGTTATTAAAAATTACATAAAAGGATTCAATTTTTTTTTTAAAAATATAATTAGAATCCACATACAAAATCTCACAAATCACTAGTTTGATTCATCTTCAAATTCTTAATGGTTTAGCTACCATACGTGTAAGAAAGTGAAGATCTGGTGTAACCCATTATTGTGGGATCGCCCATATCTAAATATTTATTAGTCTCACACATTATTTCCATTGTTCCATTGGCTATATAATGTCAAGTCAAAGACAATGGTTCCTATAGATAAAGAGTTTTGAATTGTCTATCATAGAAAAAATCATTTAATGATTTACACATCACTTAGATCTTGTAAAAGTAAAAAAAATATGAAGTGTTGTGTCATTGGATCAAAATTAGTTAGTGATCCTATGGGCCTTATGATAAAAGAAATGAAGGAAAAGTGGCATTTTGGTGCTCCTCTAGAATAATTTAGTTAGGTCATAGTCTCCAAGTCACATCATTAACTAAAACATAGTTTTGTAGCTCATGTGACAAAATGAGGGCATTGATCCTCATATATTTTATTTTAAAAGATACAAATTTATAAGTAATTGTAGTTTTCGTAAACATGCAACTAGTTCAGATATTATCATTACTCTAATAAAATCATGTAGACTACAAGCCATTGATATAAAAAGCAAGGGGATGAATTAATAGACATCTAGCACCTGTGGATGTTTCTAAAAAATATTGAATTTTTAAGATTGTACATCTTGCCTTTTTAATTTTATCTTGGTTCATCTATGAAGAGAAAGTGACATTTTATCTTGAAATATATTTGTTAATATTTCTTCCTATTAGAGAATTATTGATGTTGTGCCTATGTTTATTAATTTCAAAAAATGGTATTGATAATTATTTGAAATCATGCATTTATATTCTCTTTGATGCCATAATCCACTATTATGATTTGATTGGCAAACATCGTGCTAACTAATTGTTAGTATAAGTTTGATTATTCAATGCATTGTCATATTTTAGGTTCTTTTATAAGTTTTTTCTTTCTATTTTCTCCATAAAATTGAAGTAAAATTCTTTGAATATCTAATGAATAGTTGGATTCTAAATATTTGAGGTCATTTTACAAGTCAAATCCCACATTTGTAGGATTTCCATTTGTTGGTGTTAGTCTTCATATGAGAGTAATTAAACACTAAACTTAGTTGTCAAATCTAGTGCCAATTAGAAAGAAGAGTGGCGAGATAAGACTATGTGTTGAATTTAGAGATTTAAATAAGGCATATCTCAAATATCACTACTTGCTCCCTTCAATGGAGAAATTTTTTCATATAGTGTTAGGGTTAGAAAAAATTTCTCCACTAGATTTTTTTTAGATATAAAAAAAATGAGCTCAAAGAAGAGGATCAAAATAAGACTACATTCACCACCACATCCAGGGTAATTTTACTTTGAAAAAATGCATTTCATCCTATCAAATGTTGGAGAAACCTTTTAATGCACCATGAACATCATGTTCAGTGAATTGATTAATAATATAATCTTGGTTTACTTGGATTATCTTACAGTTTTCTCCAAATAAAAAAAAGGATCATTTTTCACATTTAGAGAAATCTTAACAAAAGTGTCAAGAATTCAAGATCTCACTAAACCCTAAAAAATGTATTTTTGGGGTCCCCTAGAGTAAGATCTTGGCATGTAGATAATCTCAAAAGAAGGAATCTCTATAAATATAAATAGGGTAAAATTAATACTAGATTTACCATTACTAGTGAATAAGAAAGTTATCCAATCTTTCTTAAGAAAGATCAATTTCGTGGGAAGGTTAATCTCAAATTTTGTAATCCTGATTAGACCTATCACCCTCATGTTAGAAAATGAAAAGGAGTTTAAATGAACTCCAAAATAGTGGAAATATTTTGAAAAAATTAAGAAAAAAACAATATCCATTGCTTAGTGTTCTAGTGAATCATGAAATTTCAAAAGATTTCATCACACATATGTATGGACGATATTGTTGGGAATAGGATGCTATTTAATTGCAATCCTAAAAATATTTCATGTATCTCCTAAGTCCTTGGAAAGTGTTCCCCAACACTAGGATTAGAAAGAGATTAAATTCAAATGAAATGAACATGCAAATTGACATTTGTAATTATTCCTAAATAATAGGAACATGTGGGGACACCCAAGAAGAGCTCCTACAAAATAGGAGCACATGGGGCACCCACATGGAAGGTGGAACCCACCTTGCTTAAGTTAACTATTTGGAGGATTGATAACACTTCAGTAATGCATGTTTAGATCCTACAAGTTAGGGATTGCTATTTACATGAGTGGAGTTTAGTTTAGTTCAATTCAGTTAAGTTATGGTTCAGTTATCTTTAGTTGTGCATGTAGTTAGTTTTAGTTGAATGATAGTTGACTTGAGCTGACTTGAGTTGCATGACTAATGACTTCAGTTGCATGAAAGATAATAAGTGGATACATTTAGTTAAGTGGGGATGATCAATCGTGCATAATGTTTGCATGAATTGGTGGAGAGATATGTTTCAGCTAACTAAGATTGACTTGTGACCACCTTGGGCGCCCAAGTTGGAATCTTTGAGTTAACACCTTTTGCATGAGAATATATTTACAAATCTTGATTAAGTGGGCCCATTCTTGGGTGCCAACTTTGAGGTGATGCTTGCAAGATATTTTCTTGACCAACGATCAGTTAAGTGTTCAGTTTAGGGCGTCTAAATTGAGGAGACTTTGGTTTTGACTTCATGTTACAGTGTGGAACTCTACTTGCACAATCTAGGGGTAGATTTTTGAGAGGAGATTTATGCTCTTATATTTGATAAATTTTATGAGTTTACATGCACATTAATTGTCTATTTATTGCAACAATTGCATCAAAGTTTATTGCAGGGTTAGCAGGTTAAGTGTTCAGTTTGGGACACCTCAATTGAGGAGACTATGGTTTTGACTTCATGCTATAGTGTGGAACTCTACTTGCACAATCTAGGCATAGATTTTTGAGAGGAGCTTTATGCTCTTGTATTTGATAACTCTTATGATTTTGCATGCTCATTAATTGTCTATTTATGGCAACAATTGCATCAGAGTTTATTGCAAGGTTAGCAGGTTAGAAGGTATAGCTTGTGCATGTGTGAAGATTTGAAGCATGGAATGTGATGTGTGGATTCATGCTTGGTCACATGGAATGCATGGATAGCTTGTGTTGCAGAAAGTGAATGCAAGTTTTATGCAGGTTGTGAAGAAGGATTGTTGAAGGAAAGGATGTTAAAAGATGTAGGACAACTAAGAGGGGTGGTGAATTAGTTGTCACAAAATTCCAACTTAAAACTTCAACACATATCAATTCCTTAATTAAACTATTATATTATTAAGTATACGCATGAACCACAGATAACAAAAAGTAAATTAACACAATAAACACCAGATTTTTATGTGGAAAACCCAAGGAGAGAAAAACCACAGTGAGGATTAACTCACAATATAAAGTAGTTTCACTTCTATCTTCTTGTCTCATTCTTCTACAATATTCTGTCTCTTTCTACAATTAGTAAAATTGATCTAAACAGATTAATCATACACAAAGAATTGTGACAAAGAACACTTAATTAAATCTACAGTCACATAGGTTTACAAGTTTTAAGCTACAATTTTACCTTCATTTTCAACAGATACCATAGTATAGTAGTAGTTCTAATGCAAAAGGATGATAGTAATATAGGAGAACATCCAATTTCTTTCAACTCAAGAACATTGAAAGACTATAAAATGAAATACAATTTTGTTGAAAAGAAAGCTTATACACTTTGTTCAAAGGTCTCAATAAATTTAAAAATATAATATTGGGAAATAAATTCATAGCTTATTTTGTACAACCTAGTGTTTGTGAGTATATTATGGAAGGGGAAATCATTGAGAAGAGAGATATTTGGACTATCGAAATTCTTTAGTATGATATGGATGTGAGAACTACTAAGATAGTTAAAGGAAGATCCCTATGTGACCATATTTATTAGAATCATAATTCACATAAGAGGAAGAATAGGTACCCAATATCATCTTGATTAATGACGAAGATGAACCAATGTCATGGATCAAAGATATAATACACTTAATAGAAATAGGGAAAAATCCAAGTCAACTCCCTCCTTTTAAAATTTGATTTATCAATCTTCCAGTTGATTTCTCTACAATCAATGTCATCCTCTTTAAATGGAATTTCAATCTGATACTTTTAAGATGTGTTGAAAAAGAAGAGGTTGATAAAATCCTATCTGAATTCTATTATGAAAAATATGGTGGAAATTTCTCAGTAGAAACTACAATGAAAAAGATATTTTGTGCAATATATTATTGGACATTGATGTTATTGGATTGCCACAAATTAATGGAACAATGTCAATAGTGCCAATTTTGCACAGGGAAAAGAAGGAATGTTGCTCTTCTTGATAATCTAGTCTTAATAGAGGAGCCATTTTCTCAATGGCAGTTATATTTCATCAAAATGATAAGCCAATTTCAAATGTAAGACACAAATGGGTTTGATATAGCCACAAACTACTTCACAAGCTGGAGTGAAGCAATACCATTAAAGTAAGTGCAATTGAGAAAGAGGTGCTCGATTTCTTGAAAATATTGTTAGTGGAAAAAAAATCCCTTGTATGGTTATACATATAATGCAATAGAATTCCTCAAATCTAATATTTCCAAAATTTCCTTGAGAAACAATCTCTTCTTGAAAACCTCCTCAAATTATTATCCCTAAGGGAATGGTCTAGTTGAATCAATGAATAAAAATTTGATTTAGTTGATTAATTGAATTGGTTCAAAGCAACAAAGGGAGTGGCATAAGAATCTCAAGATAAAGTTATTAGCTAATGGGACCACCTCCAAAAAAATATAGGAACATCTCCCTATAATTTGGTATATGGGAATCTAATGTTATAATGATAATATCAATGTAAATTCCCACACTTCAATTGGTTAAATAATGTAAGATCACTTGGAAAATGAAACTATAGAGGTTAAAGAATTATAGAATTTATTGAGCTCCAAGAAAAGAGAGAATACTCACTCAACTCTATGGCTAATCACCAATAGGTGGTCAAATAATGGTTTGATTTAAGATCTTATAATCCAATCTTTAAGGTAGTTGAGTTAGTTTTGAAATAGGAATAGTGAGTAGAAAAATTGGATCAACATTCCAAGTTTAATTCCTTGTGGACCGGTCCATATATAGTATTATATCCTGTAAGAAACACAATGATTTTGAACTATAGAACAAAATTGGTGAGCCACTTGAGATTCCAATTAATAGAATCTACTTGAAGCACCACAACTAAAATGAAAAAAACCTTTGTACATAGTTAGGTTAGGATTTTTTTAGTTTTAGTTTCATGAGGATGGGTGTGCTTTCTCATCTCCTTTTCTAAAAATAAAAATCATGTGGTTTGCAACATTCAAATCTATTATTTATGTTTGAATAATGACATTTCAATATCCACCAAGTGTCATTGCTCCATAAGTAAACACCCCAATTCAAAATCCAAGGAAAATTTCACAAAAGATAAGTCAACTACCCATTGATAGGGTATTTAATGTAGGAGGCACCACAAATTAAATACCCATGATGAAAAAATTAGGAGGGATGATTGATAAGAAATTTCAAACATATTAAGTATTGCTCAGAGAAAGTATGAATGATGAAACTACCAAAGACGTAAGTATCACATGAATATTTTTTTTATAAATTAGGAGCTTGGTTTACAAAAATGTCTCTATTATGTGTTCTACAAAGTTGTAAATTACCTTTGAATATTACTAAATATTATCAATTGATTGATCTTCCATGCAAGAAGCAACTGATTTAAAGAAAGAAATCATAGATAGATACTGAGAATGGGGAAAATTCCATCTTCTAAGCCAACAAAAGACCTCCCACCTAAATTGAGGGATAGTAAATCTTACACTTCAATTCCAAGATAACCAAAGCTACAACCATACATGGCCAACATCAAATTATTAAGGAATGGGGATTCAATTAATTCTACATTAGTGTCAAATACAGTGAATGATATCTTTGACACAACAATCTCAAAATCCACTAATAACCTAAGAGAGGGAGCTCACACTCCTATACTGGAAATAGTGAGGATGAATGAACATGAGACCTTTGGTATAAGGATTTAGATTTCAATATTAGAACAATACATAGTTCCTAAAGTATACTTGTGCTAAAAAATAGTTCAAACATGTGTAGAGGCTTATGACAAAAATAAGGACCATTCAAGGGAAAACCCTTCAGATAGTAATCAATGATGAAGCATTTAGGGAATAACTTCAAAATGTTAGATGAAAATAGAGTTGTGACAAATTTAGTGGAATCCAACATGGTTTTGAAAACCTTTAGGAAAAACGATGCCTTAAGACCAAATAAAAAAATTATATGGATGGTCACAGTTTTTGGGGAGCGACAAAACTGTGGTAACAATATATTAATAATTGACATATTTTTGTGTTTATTTTGACTCATTTCTCTTTTCATATCCAACTTTATTTACCCCCATTTATACCTATTTTTGTACATCCACCATTTACTAATAATTACTACATGTCATTTGCACTCACTTTCACATATTTTATCCCTATCTTGAAACTATCATTTTATCCTTAAGGTTCATTTATGAGTAGCTCAAGATTGATCTAGTTTAATCTCAAGACACATGGTCGTGATTTTGAAGTTTGATTTTCAAATTTCTACCCCCTTCTTCTAGTCATTATAAACCAACCTAACACATGTCTTTGTGCAACATTTTTCTACACAATTATATTGAAATATATTTAATATGCACTTGATTTCACAACACGTCAAATTTTCAACACTAAAAATCAAATTCACAATACTCATAAATATATTGTAGAATTTTCCAGATAAAACAAAACCTAAAAAAGTTATATAATATCAATTAATTATCAAAAAATATATAACCTCAACACTAATTCTTCCTTAACTAATTTTAAACCTAAATATCTCTATCCATTGTATTTAACTTCCCAAAATTTACTGTATCCCATATAATTGTATCCTAACTCCATTTATTATTTACCCTAAATTAATATAAAAAATATTTATTCTCATACAATATTGAAGTGGGGAAATACATGGAAGAGAGCATAAATATGCCTTAAAGTTTCTCACACAAGCTAGGTTTTGAAAAGAACATGTCTGAAAAATTGGTCACCAAAGTAATATGAGAATAAGAATGCATAAATGCTTTGCTTTAAATTTTCCCAAAATATTAATTCAACCATTGTGCTCTAAATTTTCCCAAAATTGTAGATGAAAAAACAAGCAATTTGCATTACTTTAGGGAATTCTAATTGGAGAATATTGTTCTAGGTAATTTTGAAAATAAAAACTTAAATAAAGTGTTATTGAGTATTTATGCTATTTTTTAATTTTTAATTTTAAATAAAAATAGGTTAACTATTTTTTATAGGAAATTTGTGTAATTTAAAAAAAATTTAATTAGCTATTGGTTTGGGTCTAATGATGGGGAGAAAGGATTTCTATATCATATATTTAGATTTAAATTCTACTAGAAAATGGTTCCCTTATAATGAATATGAGACACTTGAAGATAGAGACACACTTTATGACAATGTATGAAATGATGCCCAACCCTATGTTTCATCATAGAGACATCTTAAGGTAGGGTCAAGTGTAACCATATTAAAGAATCAAGCCCACTTCCATGTACTCTAGGTAATTTGGAGGAATGAATACCACACAATTCTTAACCCTTAACCAAAAGAAATTGATTATTGGTGTTAAGAAAACAAAAATATATATTTAAAAGTGCACATGCATTGTCCCATATGATATATTTGACAAGAAATTTGTACAACTTTATTCAAATTTAAAAACAAAAACTTAAATAAAATCTTATTGACTACTTACAACATTGTAAAAGAAAGACAAAATATGTACTCTAAACAATTTTGACCACCAAATACTCCACAACAATTATCTTTTAACCATGTACATCATCCCATTAAAATTGTGAAACTTTAGGCAAATATAAAGCAAAAGCTTCTCCTTCAAGTCCATCTCATTAGTAAATATGACGATATGGTATTTGAACTCATGCAATTTTCCATTCTAAAATGTTAGAAGACTAAAATAAATATTCATAACATTTAAAAAGAATGAAAGAAAAGTTATACACCATACAGTTATAATCATAATCAATAAATATCTCACAATTGAGAACTCGTGACTTAGAAATTGATTGAAAAAAGAAACACATGTCCATCATTCCATCAAAATTGTAAAACTTAAAACAATTCTAAAAACAAAAACTTATTGTTCAAATCGATCTCATCAAATAATTACAAAAATATGAAGTTAAAAATCATACTAACACTTTCCATCACAAAAATGAAAACATTTAAAAAAATAAAAATAAAAATATACAACGAACAATTCTAACCATTGAATACCCCACAATTCTCAACCTTTTTAACTTATAAAAAACAAAAGCATACATATTATCCATCAAATTTGTGGAACTTTAATAAAATTCTAAAAAAGAATAAAAACTTCTTTCAAATCCATTAAAAAATGTGGAGCATTTAAAAGGAAATAAAGGCCCGCCACACCTTGTCATTTGGCGACGGTTGAAATCAAGATTATGACGTATGATAACTGGTGGACCACATAACCCATTGCCTATGTTTTGGACTTTCATTAATAGAAAAGTTATCTCAGAGATTAAGGTTTAATTTTTTTAAAGATATATTTAATTTAGTGGGTGTGTTGGAATGGTATTTTTGTTTTAGTGGTAGATTGTGGTTAGCTTGTAAGTGATTGAGTATACTTTATAAGAGTGTGGGACCTTGTTATTAACTCTTACTAGAAGATTTAATGAATATTATAAAATTGAAATTTATGTATTATGGTAAATTAGGTTAATATGAGTATAATAAAAATATATTTAATATATGCAAATTTTTTATAAGTTATAATGAGTTTGTTTACAAGTTTTTTTTTGGTGAGTATTAAGACAAAGAGTTGTATTGATAATTCTTAAGAATGCAGATTTTATGCTGAGTTATCTCTATGATGAATTGAGCTATACAACGTTGATCCTTATAATTTATTAAATATCATAAAGAACCATGCATTTTTGGGAGAAGCTAATCTTGCGACAAAAATGCACCTATGCATAGGCATAATAACATAATACCCCATCCCCCATGGGGGCAAATTCACTGCTAGCAATTAGTGGACGGAAAATTCAGTGCCAACAATTCATCGCGGGAAAATTCACCGCCATGAGAAATTCACCTCAAATAAAATTCACCACCAACAATTCACTGCAGGGAGAATTAACCTCTGCGGCAGAAAATATATGTAAATTTTTAATAAGTTATAATGAGTTTGTTTACAAGTTTTTTTTTTTTTTTTTTTTTGTGAATATAAAGACAAAGAGTTGTATTGATAATTCTTAAGAATGCAGATTTTTGTTGAGTCATCTATATGATGAATTGAGCTATACAAGGTTGATTCTTATAATTAATTAAATATCATAAAGAACCATGATTTTCTCTTTAAGAGGTAGTAAACCCTGTCATGGATTGTATTATATATTGGAAAGTTTACAAATGCATTGATCTCTCAAGATAAAGTGAATTGACTCCATACAAAACTAATGAGAGCATACCAATACTTGACAAAAGAAAATCTCAAACAAAAAGAAAATACAATGCATGCATCTTTGGGAGAAGCTAATCTCAGGACAAAAATGCACCTATGCATGCGGGCAAATTCACTGCTAGCAATTCGTTGACTGAAAATTCACCCCCAACAATTCACCACAGAAAAATTCACCGTCATGACAAATTCACCTCAAGTAAAATTCACCACCAGCAATTCACCACTGTGAAAAATTAACCGCATGTTAATTTTCCGCAGGTTAATTTTCGTGACGATGAATTGCTGGTGGTGAATTTTACTTGAGGTGAATTTGTCATTGCGATAAGTTTTGCCGTGGTAAATTTTTCTGTTTGACCCGGAAGAATTGCTGACGGTGAATTTTCCTAAATGCCCCTGCCAATCTCACAAAACTCACCTGATGGAAAGACTGATTGATGGAGCTGACGGACGACAGAAACGGAGGTGGACGTTTCAAAAAATTTAAAAAGGAGCGGCAAATTTAAAAGCCGCGAGAGTTTTAAAAAATTGATCTATATACCTCTGTGGAAAGAGAAATTGAGTCTGTTGGGTGCCCAACCAGTGGTCTGGTACAATGTAGTCACAGCATTCCGGTTCATGCCATGGTCATCTACTGGAGGATCTGCAACAAAAAGGCCCTCCAATCTTCCGCATCATCACCAACACGTTTTTCGTTTGGGCGGACCGAAAATTTTGCGTTGATGTACTTTTGGTCATTTGGGTTTATGTTCGAAAGCTACAAAGACGTGATGCTTTTGCCATCTTATCAGAACTGGCGAGCAGAAATCTGTTAAATTTATCTGGCAATCCAAGGTAAATTTATCATGTTTTTGAACACTAAGCTGACATGCTTGCACTTAACAGAGGAAGTACAACAATTCCATATGGAAACGCTTCAGAGCTATACTTTCCCAGCGTGATGGAATAACAGATTTGGCCTTGTCTTTGGGATACCATGACAACATACTCCACCGAAAGACATTGTTCGTAGAAAGGAAAAACGGTAGCTTGCTAGGGAAATGCAAGTTGCTCAGAGATAGAGTATTTGATTCTCAAGTTATCTCCATTCTCACCAGTGAGTTATTCAAAGACTTATTTGTAGTGCAAACCATTATTAATAATGTTCATTCTTTATGTCCAATTATAGAACATAATTGAATTTCAAAAACGATTGTCTGAGTAGAATAAGGTTTACATCATTTTTTTGGCATACTGCAAATTCACCAACAATTCACCGCGAGAAAATCACGGCGTGAAAAATTAATTGTATGAATTTTTGGGGGTTAATTTTCCATTGCGGTGAATTATTGGTGGCAGTGAATTGTTGACGTGAATTTTCCGTAGGTGAATTGCTGGCAGTGAATTTTCCTAGAGCCCACTTTTCTAAGTAACTTGGCTGCCATGTGCTTGAATTTTACATATATAATTAGTGGATTGTCAGCAAGCTCCAGTTGATGATCTCCCTTGTAACTTTCATCGCTAAAATTATTAAAGAGCAGATTAAGGTATACAGAATGTCCATTTCTCTCTCTCTGATTATATTAAGGTACACAGAGTGTCCATTTCTCTCTCTCTTATTATCTGATTTTAATTTTTTGTGGCAGTGAATTGTTGGTGGTGAATTTTATTTGAGGTGAATTTGTCATGGTGGTGAATTTTCTCACTGTGACTTGTTGACAGTGAATTTTCCTAAAGCCGATTTTTATGGTTGTGGCATAAGAAGCAATAGAATGGTTTACTAACCTGTATTTTTACAGGTATTGCACGCGATAGAGATCTAATTGGATAACCTAAGGAAGAGAACCTAAAATGCAGTCATCTATGCAAACTGGAGGGCGCTCAGCAAGCCCTCTAAGCAGGTCGAAGTCTAACCAGATTTTATCGCCATTCAGTTCTAAAGTTTTGAAGTTCTCCATCGTAGACGGAGGGAAATAGTTTAGATTTAAAGTTTTTTTTTAATTGAACTAAACCTTCGATTTTTAAAAGAGATGAGAATAATATGTGTAGATATAGAGTTGGATAAATGGGCAAGTTTGATACTGTAATTCAATTATAAGTGTACTTTGCTCTTATCTTATTATTTGGATTCAAATTATTATTGCTCACAAGATTTATTGTAGTCTAAATCTGATCTTTCTTATCTTCGTTTAGGAATGTGATTTTTTTCTGAGAGGATGGGCTTCCCAAGATGCGCTTTCCCAAGGATGGAGGGGAAAAAATGGGTTGTATGCAGTGGGATTAAAAAAAAAAAGCTTGCTAGGCATTCAATGGATGTTACATGGATTGCATAGGACATTTCCATTTCATGGATGCCACAAATTGTAGAGGACATTGGCAGACATTGGAAAGCAAAAGCAAACCAATTTGTTATCTATAACAAGCTACCTTGCATTAGGTCAATAATGGAAAAAGAGTATAGATTCTTCAATATTTAAGAGAATTAAAATCTTTCCAAAGAAATGCTCCCTTGGAGGGTTTTCAATTTACTAATATAATTTGTTTTAAGTTGCCAAGAATTTAATAAAACCTCCATGGTTACTTTAACTCTTGGAATACATTCATAAATCCATGTAAAGTAGTGGAGAAATATAATTTGGTGTCAAGATATTGGATCATATTTTATGGGTTGGTTCTTAAAAAAATTAGTTACAAGTTTTATTGATTTTGACTCTGAAAATTTCTTACATACTCAAAGTGTTGTTAGAGAGATTTTTTATTTCTTATTTGTTCCCAATGTCTTGTGTTTCTAATATAGACCACTTGCATGCTTATGAATATTGTCTTTGATATATCTCATCATAATTAATTTAATTTGCTAGCGGGTTTGACCTAGGAGAACACATTCTTCATTTGACAAAAAACTCCTAAACAATGTATCTAGAGACCACTTTAACATAGATATCTAGAGGAAAAAGTGAACATATTTTCAAATATACATTCTATTAGATCAATCTCGTGTAAATCAAATCAATCTTGCATGATATATCAACTTCATGATAGTTAGAATTGACCCAAGAGATTCTTAAATCACTTTAGACTCTAAGATATTCACTGGATCAAAATAGATAAATTCATAATAATGGAAAATTGATTTAAAATAACATTAAAACTTCACTTTTCATCATCAATTCTAAAAAAAATACATTTAACCCACTCATTTAATTCTAAATTTTTAAATTTGGATGAATGGCTCCCTTATCCTTCTATCTTGATTCGACTAAAGACACCCTTGACATAATTTGATAATGTATAATAGTATTTAAAGACATTTAATGCATTCATTTTAATAACTTAATCATTCAATAATATTTAAGAGATCATAAGACAATTATTCTAGAGAATAACACAACACATTCAATATAGTGCAACCAAAAGAGTAAAGAATCCACTTGCTTAGGAACTTGTCTATTACTTTCAAAATTCTTCAATTTCAACAAATTGATCAAAGGTGATATCTCCTTGTGATGTAACAAAGCTCCCTAAAGGTATTTTAAATATCAATAGTCCCCAAACTTTTAAAAATACACAAAATAATCGTAGTTTCGAAAACATAGTGGGTTGCAGGTGATATGGTTGTTCTTGTTCTAAGCTCAAGGGTGGAGAGCTTGAGGATGAGTTGCAGGCAAGGGATACATAAAACTAATCAAATTGACTTGAGGGGTGTCTAACCAATTGGGTTGTTACATGTTGAGGGTTTTACAACACTATGTGGGTTGTAGGTTTCGTAACACCCAGGGTTTTCCAACCTACAATTAGTGTAATGACTTTTTTTTGTTATCTAGGGAGTACGAATGTAATGAAAGACGTGACCTTCAAAATTCACATGTTGGCAAACACTAAGTGTTAAGAAGTTGAAGCCTTCCACCCACATACTCTTGTGAAACCTTGTACACGAAACAACCACATTAGTTACTCGCCCCTTGGGTGAATTTGGATAATTTTATGTATCCCCCACCTGCAACTTCTCCCCATTGTCCCCACCTTGTAGCTTTGAAAGTACAAAAGGAAATAAGTGACAAGGGAATGTGTGTTTTCCAACACTGCAAATAATGTGAGCATATTTTTTTCTAACTAGATGAAGAAAGTGAAATACCATTTTTATTGTACCAAAGATTTCTTTCTAAAATTTGAAGGTGGACTTCATTACATTCTTGGTGCATACGAAAAAAAAAAATCATAAGGAAATAACTGTAAGCGATAGTGTGTATTCCAACACTGGAAATAATGTGAGCATGTTTTTGTTCCAATCAGATGAAGAAAATGAAATGCCTTTTTCACTGTACCAAAGAGTTGATCTAAAATTTGAAGATGGATTTCATTACATTGTTGGTTCATATGAAACAAAAACTTTTCTTAAGGAAATAATTGACAGGGGACCGTGTGTTTTCCAACATTGTAAATATTGTGAGCATTTTTTTGTTCCAATTAAATGGAGAAAGAGAAATGAAATTTTTACTATTTTAAATAGTTGTTCTAAAATTTGAAGGTGGACTTCATTACATATTTGGTGCAAATGAAATAAAAACTTTTCATAAGGAAATAACTGACAAGGGATAGTGTGTTTTTCAATACTACAAATAATGTGAGAAATTTTTTGTTCCAATCAAATGAATAAAGTGATATGTCATTTTTACTATACAAAAGAGTTCTAAAATTTGAAGGTGGACTTCATTACATTCTTGGTGCATACAAAAAAAAAAATCATAAGGAAATAATTGACAGGGGATAGTGTGTTTTCCAACACTACAAATAATGTGAGCATTTTTTATTCCAATCATATGAAGAAAGTGAAATTCCATTTTTACTATACCAAAGAGTTGTTCTAAAATTTGAAGGTGGACTTCATTACATTGTTGGTGCATACGAAACAAAAAAAATTCTAAGGAAATAACTAATAGGGGATAGTGTGTTTTCCAACACTACTTAATGTGAGCATTTATTTTTTCCAATCAAATGAAGAAAGTAAAATTCCATTTTTATTGTACCAAAGAGTTGTTCTAAAATTTGAAGGTGGACTTCATTACATTGTTGGTGTGTATGAAACAAAAAAAAATCATAAGGAAATGACTAATAGGGGACAGTGTGTTTTCCAACACTGCAAATAATGTGAGTTTTTTTTTGTTCCAATCAAATGAAGAAAATGAAATGCCATTTTTACTATACCAAAGAGTTGTTCTAAATCTTTAAGGTAGATTTCATTACATTTTTTGTGCCTACAAAACAAAAAAAATTCATAGGGAAATAATTGACAGTGGACAATGTGTTTTCCAACACTGCAAATAATGTGAGCATTTTTTTATTTCAATCAAATGAGGAAAGTGAAATGCTATTTTTACTATACCAAAGAATTGTTCTAAAATTTGAAGGTGGACTTCATTACATTCTTGGTGCATACGAAACAAAATCTTTTCATAAGGAAATAACTGACAGGGGATAATTTGTAACTTTTTAACACTGAAAATAATGTGACCACATTGTTTTTGTTCCAATCAGATGAAGAAAGTGAAATGCCATTTTTATTGTACCAAAGAGTTGTTCTAAAATTTGAAGGTGGACTTCATTACATTCTTGGTGCATACGAAACATAAACTTTTCATAAGGAAATAACAAATAGGGGATAGTGTGTTTTCCAACACTACAAATAATGTGAGCATTTTTTGTTCCAATCACATGAAGAAAGTGAAATGCCATTTTTATTATACCAAAGAGTTCTTCTAAAATTTGAAGGCGGACTTCATTACATTGTTGGTGCATACAAAACAACAACTTTTCATAAGGAAATAACTGATAAGGGATAGTGTATTTTCAAAAAATTTGCAAATAGTATTAGCATTTTTTTTTTCCAATTAGATGAAAAAAGTGAAATGCCATTTTTATTGTACTAAAGAGTTGTTCTAAAATCAGAAGGTGGACTTCAGTGCATTCTTGGTGCATACAAAACAAAAAAAATTCACAAGGAAATAATTGACAAGGGATAATTGTTGTATGAATAAGACAATTGAGAGGGGGGGTGGATCAGTTGTAGAAAAATTAAAACTTCAAAACCCTCAATAGTAATTGGATCCACATGCATTCATTAAACCCTTATTCTGGTAAGGGTATGTGCAAGATCATGGGGGTCCAAAAAGTGGAAATGGGAAAAAAAGCATTTTTAACATGTCCAAAAACACGAAATTCACACCTTTGAATTTTTGTAGGTTTGGATACAATATCTGTTTTGGAAAGCGGGAACCCTTTTGAAACAGATATTCATTTTGAAAACCTAAAAAACCCTCTTTAGTAAAATGGGCATAACTTTTGCATTTCTTATCAAAATTTTGACTTTTTATAGGCATTGGAAAGGTGATTGAGAGCTCCACACAATGGACTAGTTTTTTTTTTATATAATTCATCAATTAATAATTATAATCATTTGAACTTCATATTTAATTTTTGAAACATCAAATGCTCACTAATTTCACATGCAAAGTCTTTTTTTCATGATTTTTTTGTAACACTCATCTCAAAATACTTGAAACATTAGAAAAAGTAATCAATACTAAAATATTTATATTTTTTGTAGCAAGGAGATGAACAAATCTTCATAAATCTTCATATCTCTCTATCCCTTTCTCTACCTCTCTATATATCACTATGTCTCCCCTTAAGCTCTAGACCTATCCCTCCCTCCTTTCTTCTCTCTTTATCCCTTTTTTATATACATCTTTCTCACTTTCTCTCCTTGAGCTCTAGA